>QRFJ01000564.1:196596-230033 GCA_006176705.1 Cocos nucifera
CCCCACGCCCATTTCTAAGAGTTTTGGTGTCAAAACTCTTCACTTATAGGTATCTCACACATGTCCCATCTCTTCCTCTCCTTCTTACATGGCAAGTTATTGTGGACCAAGTCAAAGGAAGGTAGTTTGTTTTGATTTTGAATTCTATGTGTTAGAATCCTAGCAAACCAAAACTCCTACCCAAATGTGCCATCCACTCCCTATTTTTCCTCTAGTTTTCTTAGTGGAAAATAAGAAATAATGTGCACCCTTTGCTGGTGGTCCATGACTAAAAATAAGGAGGGGGCGCTCAACACTTGGGCACCCCAACTATTGCCTTATTTGGACATATCTTGTCTAGGTGTTTGACCTAAACAAGGATTGTTAGCTCTCTCCCTATTTAAAAGGTCTTTGGACCTAATTTTTTAGAGGCTTTTAGATCTGAAAGAGGACATTAGGGGCATAGGAAAATCTAGGAGAGAAAGAGCTAGGGCATAGGATTTTGTAAAGACATAATATCTTGTGTCTTGAAGAGAGAAATAAGGAAGAAGAAGGATCTTGTTCAAGGATTTTTCTTTTACATCTCTTCCTCCACTTTTTGTGAGTTTTGAAGTATCTCTAATTCACAAAGTCTTTCTCTTTTCCTCTACTTGTTGGAGAGTCCATGAATTGAAGAAGAAAGATCCAGATCAACCATCAAAGAAAGATCAGCACAGTACTAGCATACTGTGCTGATTTTCAGCCATTAGATTTTTGATCAACGATCGAGGACTTGTGTTGACATCCTATAGAGGTTGGATGTGTGTGTGGCTTAAAGCATCAAACCTCAGCCCTAGATCAGCAGTTAGAAAGTCTAACTTGCAAAGGTAAGAGAGATTTGATCTCCTTTCTGATATCTAGATTTGATCCAGCATGTTCTGATGTTGATATGATCAGCATGTTTTGTTCCTATCTTTTAATTTTTTATTTAATAGCATGCTTTAATCATGTAATTGTATCCTAGATCTAGGGTTTCATATAATTTTATTCATGAATTAACGTGATTAATTCATCTCTTCTACTATAATTTTGAAAAAATTTCAAAATCTAACTCTAGAATCCTAGATCTATTTCCTTCAATGGAACCACCCAAAGGTTGCCAACTGGAGAAACACCTTGTGCTTTGGCTTTTAGAATTGAGGCAGTTATCCTAGTTGAACTTGGACTTCCCTTAGTGTGAGTGGGAGGCTTCAATGAGTAGAGGAATTCATGCAACCTTTGGACGAATCTTGATTTGTTGTAAGAGAAAAGAGAAAGAGCCCAAATTTGGATGATGGCCTACAAGCAGAAAATGGCCTGGTATTACAACTCCAAGGTCATGAGCAAAATACTCAAGGTCGGTGGTTTGGTACTATGATGAGCAGATGTCTCTCAGCCATAGAATCAAGGTAAGTTTGCACCAAATTGGAAAGGCCCTTATAAAATCGTGAAAATTGTTTGACTTGGGACATATTACCTGAAGGAGCATGGAGGAGCTGCACTCCTATGACCATGAAACTCAAAAAATTTATGAATGTACTATTAATGATTTCATTTGAATAAAATTTTTTTACTTTAATATCTTCATCCATGGTACAAAGCTGTGATAACAGGAAATAACCTCCGAACTTCATCACTAAATGAAGTAGAAGGCCTCTACTTATCTAAGATAGGAGGTAATGGAGAGAGGCCCTCTCAACAGTCCATTTGTATCCCAACAATCTTGTTAGGAATAGAAGGAGGAGCTCACCATAACAAGGACAAATGCTAACCATGTTAGGAATAAGAGGAGGACCTCATCCTAACATAGGTGAAGGCCTCCGATTATCTAAGATAGAAGGTAATGGAGAGAGGTCCTCTCAACGGCCCATTTATGCCCCAACGATCTTATTAGGAACAGGAGGAGAATCTTGTCCTAACAAGGATAAATGCTAACTGCATTAGAAATAGGAGGAGGACCTCATCTTAATATGGATGAAGGCCTCTGATTATCTAAGATAGGAGGTAATGGGGAGAGGCCCTCTCAACAGTCCATTTATGTCCCAGCGATCTTGTTAGGAATAGGAGGAAGACCTCATCCTAATAAGAGTAAATGCTAACCATGTTAGAAATAGGAGGAGGACCTCATCCTAACGTGGATGAAGGCCTCCGATTATCTAAGATGGAAGGTAATGGGGAGAGGCCCTCTCAATGGCCCATTTGTTCCCCAGCGATCTTATTAGGAATAGGAGAAGGATCTCATTCTAATAAGGATAAATGCTAACCACATTAGAAATATGAGGAGGATCTTGTCCTAACATGGATGAAGGCCTCCGATTATCTAAGGCAGGAGGTAATAGAAAGAGATTCTTTTAACTGTTCATTTGTGCCCTAGCGATCTTATTAGAAATAGGAGGAGAATCTCGTTCTAACAAGGATAAATGCTAACCACCTAGGAACAGAAGGAGAACCTCATTCTAATATGGGTGAAGACCTCCGATTATCTAAGATAGAAGGTAATGGGAAGAGGCCTTCTTAACGGCCCATTTGTGCTCCAAAGATCTTGTTAGAAATAGGAGGAGGACCTCGTCCTAATAAGAGTAAATGCTAACCACGTTAGGAATAGATGGAGGATCTCATCCTAACATGGGTGAAGGCCTTCGATTATCTTATTAGATATATGTGCCCTAGAAGCCAGAATTGGCTGACACTTGTAATACACTTCTAGGGGGAAAATTATAATTTTGACTATAATCAATAAAATGGGTTATTTTCTATCACATATGTGTATTTAGTATTTGTGATACATCCTTTAAGTTAACGGTAATGATAATTTATAATTTTCAAGAGTTAAAATTAAGACATGATTAAATTAGAGTTCTCCTAAAAACCAACTTTGACTGGTCTTAGGCATCCTCTAAGGAGGAATCCAGGGGACTCTATTCCCACTAATCAGATTTAGATTTGATTTCACAAAGAGTTGTGATTGGTTGGGAAGAAGAGGAGTTGGATCATAGATAGTCTATAAATAAGACCCTACGCCCAACTCAAATTAAGTTTAAGAAATTCAAACCCCACACCCCAAGGCTACCTCTCCTCTCTTCCTCCATGCCAAACTCACCTTCTCCCTCTCCTCTCCACATCCAAAAGAGTTTTGGAGCTTGGTTGGTGCGATCCAGATCAAAGAAAGGCAAGTGAAAGCTAGAAGGCTGCACTGCTGCAAAGGACGACTGCTGATCTTCAAAAGAAGTTTTGAAGATCCTCCAGATTAGATCCAGATTTGATTTCTGGAGACGTGATAGAGAAGAAGAGAATCTCCAGATCCAGCTTGAGTGGATACCGGTAGAGGCCAGGCACTTGCGTGGCTAGATCTAGAACCTTCCGCTGCATACAGAATCATCAACGGGTAATAGGATTACCCATATCAAGATAAATTAAATTTGATTTAATTTATCTAGATTTTATTTTATTTCTAAAATAATAATAATTAGATCTAAAATATCTTAGATTTGATTAGGATCAAAAAGAAAAATCTTTAAAATATATCTCTTGATCTGATCAGATCTGAACGAACCTGGTTCGGAAAATCAGGATTTCTCTTCATATCTAAGATAGGAGGTAATGGAAGGAGGCCCTCTCAATGGTCAATTTATGCCCCAGCGATCTTGTCAGGAATAGGAAGAGGATCTCATCCTAACAAGGATAAATGCTAACCATGTTAGAAACTAGAGGAGGATCTCATCCTAACATGGGTGAAGGCCTCCAGTTATTTAAGATAAGAGGTTAACCTTATCCAAGTGAGGGTCAAGACCTTCGGTTATCTAGAATAGCGGGCTAACTTCATTCGAGTAAGAGTGGACCGGATGATGGGAGGACCTCGTCCTGATGTGAAATCAAAAATCCCATGAAAAACATGAAGGCCTCTTATCTCTAAAGGGAAAGTAGAGTAAGTTCCTATACCAGATCTAGGAGCCCTCGACCGTAAGCAAGGGGGGCAGACCTATGAAATAGCCGACCGAGATCGTCATTCCAAGGCAATCCAAATGTCAAAGACAATGCAAGAAAAGGAGTATGTCAACACTTGATCAAGACAATAGTGAAGAGGAAACAAAAGGGATATTGCTTTATTCAGATGGAATTCATTACAAGCAGAGATCCCGAGGGTCGATTACAAAAAAAAAAAAGAAGGGGAAGGAAAAAGCCAAAGTCCTATTTAGTGTTGGATTTTGGACTGCTAGCTCTAGCTAATATAAGGGAGTGCTTTAGATTGGTGATCCTTTCTTCAAGCTCCTTCCTTACTGCCAAGCTTTTGCTAAATAATTTTTTAGACCTCTGGAGATCTTCTTCAATTTCTCTTAATCTTTTTCTCACAATGACTGATTCATCCTCGGCGTCTTTTACAGGACTCACCTGGTATGCCATTTGAATTTTGAGCTCATGAAGTTCTTTCTCTATATTTTAAAAGGTTATAGTTACATCCCCAAGGGTATGTTAGATATGTGTGCCCTGAAAGCCATAATTGGCTAACATTTGTAATATACTTCTAGGGGCAAAATTATAATTTTGACTATAAATAATAAAATGGATTATTTTCTATTACAAGAGTGTATTTAGTGTCTGCGATACATTCCTTGAGTTAATGGTAATGATAGTTCTTATTTTCAAGAGTTAAAAATTTAAGACATGAATTTTCATTTATTAACTCATAAAATGCTCTTGACTGTAGGATCATCATGAGGATGGTGATTGATCCAAAAGATTGGTGTACAATCACTTCTTCGTAGTAGATGAGTCTTGAGTCTACGATGTAGAGACATCAGAGTGAGAGTACAGATACTCGTTAGAGAATGAGGGCACTGAGCGTGACCACCTCGAGCAATCATAAGGAAGTCTACCTTCTCGTTGATGACTGACTCAAAGCTGCAGTGGTGTGTCTGATTCTTTGATCTAAGGTGCATCGATAGTTCACCTTGAGGGTGTTATAGTTTGACTACACCATGACTCGGTCTCCTAGCCATTCAGAACCCTGAGGTGTATGTTGGCTATAGCATGTTCATTGTAGGAATTGGATTGCACCAAGATGGAATCTATCTACCTCGGTGGATGAGGAGCAGCCCTATGATGATCATGAGAATCAAGTCCATAAGCCCATGGCCATGGCAGAGTGAAATAATAGAAAGAGTTTCTATTTAAGATTTTCACATCGGACTTGAATCGAATGATTAAATCATATGATAGAAATTAGGGTTTGACGAGTTCACCTTAACCCTAATCTGATCGGAGCTCAAGATAGAAGAACTTAATCACACAAGTAGCTGCACCAAGAGGTTCATTTTTAGCTTTGATGGGTTGCCACCATATACTGCTAGGTGTCACTGGTGGATTTTGGGAGCAATTAGAATGATTTAGATGATCGATCATTCTAGTTGTCTGAATCAGAAGAGTTCTGATCCATCGAAAGGAAGTTTCGATGATGTCGATGATAGAGATCATGACATATCCCATTACCATATAGAACTGAACCTAACTAGGTCACACAAACAAGGTTTGAATCTGGATAATCATCAATTGAACTAACTCAGTTCAATTGATCTGAATGAGATTCAATTAGGTTCAAGGAAATCGTGCTAGCACTCGATTGAACCTAACATTCTCCTTTTATTATCATTAAAAGTTATCTCGACTGAGCCAAATGAGTTTGTGCTCACTTAGATACCTTTATATGGTTTGACTAGAGCTTGTCCAGGTCAGAAAATGATTATCTTAGTTTATGAGATAAATTTGAGACAACACCTGCCACTTTTCATCACCTGCTAATTTTTATCCTTTGACTTTGGTCAAACATTGACCTTTGATCCTTGGACATCTGCCCATGTGTCATGCACTTATTGTAGAGCTGGATAGGGGCTTGTCCCCTTACTAGAAATTAGAAAGGAGGGGGTGCATGCCTAGGGAGGCATGCGCCCATGGATAAGGATGCCTGGAGTCCCATATGGAGGGGACTCTATGTTGCTTCTTGGATTCTACTTAAGTGACCCTTATCCATAGACTTTAACCAATCTTAGGCACCATCGAAGGATGAATTAGTGGGGATCTCATCTGATTGGATTAGGTGATGTTATCCTACCAATCAGATTTAGATCTGATTGCCCAAAGCAATGCGATTGGCCGGGATGATGTGGCACTGCATGGTGCAGTAGGGTCTATAAATAAACCCTATCTACACCCAACTTTTTGAGAGTTCCTCTTAGCCCATGCCCCAAGGCTGCCCCTCTCCCTCCTCCATGCCATCTTCTGATCCTCTCTCTCCTTTCTATGCCCAAGGGAAGTTGGGCTCCAGTTTGGTGCAATCCAAGCAAGAAAAAGGCTAACGAGAAAGGAAGAATGCAGCATTGCTGCAAGAGGACGACTGCTGATCTTCAAGAAAGGAGTTTTGAAGATCCTCCAAATCAGATCTAGATCTGATTTTTGGAGAGTGTGATAGAGAAGAAGAAAGGATCTCTAGATCCAAGCCTGAGTGGATACCAGTAGAGGCCAGGCGCTTGCATGGCTAGATCCAGAACCTTCCAGCTGCAATCAGCAGGATCATCAAAGGGATAATAGGATTACCCAACATCAAGATATAAATTAAATTTAGATTTAATTTATTTTTATTTTTATTATTAAATCTAATAAAATTAGATCTGAAACATCTTAGATCTGATCTAGATTAATGAGAAAAAATTTTTGAAATATATCTCTTGATCCGATCAGATCTGAACGAACCTGGATCCGGAAATCAGGATTTTTCCTTCAACTGGTATCAGAGCCAAGGATTTCTAAAATTATTTAGATCTAATTTTTAATTTATTTTAATTAAAAATTAAGTGATTTTAGATGTCACATGAGATGTGATCAGATCTAAAATCAAAAAAAATTAAAATTAAATGATTTGGATCTAAGATTAGAAAATATGCATGACTAGTTCTAAAATAGAATAGTTCTATAGAATAGTCTTGCATATTTCATGATTTAATTTTTGATTAAAATATATTTTAGATCTATTTATTTACTATTTTTTTGATTATAAATTATTATAATAACATCTAAAAAATAGCAAATAAAAATTATTTAATTTTTAATATCATATGAGATATGATTGATGCATGTCTAGACTAGTTGTAGAATAGTTCTACATAATTATCTAGATTAGAATTTATTTTGATTAGATCAATTTAAATCTAATTTTTTAGATTATTATGAGATAATTTAGATCTAAAAAATATGCATGATTTGATACATGAGATGTATGCAAAAATATGCCATTTGATTAGATCTAATTTTATATATGAGATATATGATATAGATCTAAAACTAGTTTTGTAGTATTTACATGTTCCTGATTAAGGCGTTCCTCTTGGCCGTCCGGTCATAAGAATGAAGAAGAAGGATTTAAAGGCCCTCTCCTTTCCATTCGATGGGGTGTTCTTATGATGTGTAGGGGTGCTGCGCATGTTCGTCCTTAATCAGAAATCCAAAACTTACTTTCTGCAAAACCCTAGATCCCTAAATTTTATTGTGCATATTTTATTTATGAACCCTAAACTTAATTAAGAATTAAGATTATGGAATATTAATTAGGTCTAAAATTGAGAATTTTAGATCTAAGACATATTCATAATACTGGGTTCGGGCTTGGGTAGCTCAATTAGGTCTAAGCGGTTGATCAAACCGAATCAAGAGTTGGTTAGATGGGATCAACAATGCTTAAATTGACCAGCCTAATAGGATTAAGTCTGGGTCAAGATCGAGTCACGTGAGTGATCGATCAAGCAAGACCTAATTAGGCTCAGAGGTTAGAGTCTGGATTGTAGGCTAACCCAATTGGTTCTGGCTCAACAATTTGGTGTCTAAGGTAAGTTTGGCACATACGACCGACTGGATTTTTAATTGGAAGCTACTCGACCTGAATGCATTCTTGTATGCGAGTTAATGGCATATTCCTTCCACCGGTCTCACTTACCTGGCCATATCTGTTGACACAGTTCTGATCTGAGGTGGTCAATAATCCGAGCTAACCCATGCCACTAGGTTAGTCATAATTGTTATGACTATGCCAAGTCTAGTTTAATGAGACCTGAATCAATTCTCCCTAAGAAAAGATTAAGTCTGAGGTCTTCCACCATTGTAGATGTGCGGGCCCTTCCGGGGGGTTGATTGTTCTCGGCTGGATACAGTGGCTCAGTTGCACCGGAAAAGATGCAACCATGTCTATTAGGCATTGGATGCTATGGGCTGGAGGATGAGAGTTGGGCTCAATATTCTGGATACGGTGAGAGACTCAATTAGGAAATCCAGTCTATGCAAATGGTGGGTCTGACTTAACTATAAGGAGTGGATCAATATTCTGGATACGGTGAGATTCATGAATTAGAGACCAAGTTTGGGTGCACCATGATTAGAGAATCATTGAACAAGAGTTGTTCACTCATTGGCTAACCCATCACCAATAACTGTTAGGTGAGGTGATGAGTCAGTTGGTGAGACCGCACCACCCACTAGAAATCATTAATCATGGAGATTTTTGCATCTCTACAGAGGGAGTGTAGGGATCCGAGAAAATAGTGGGAAGCTAATTTGTTTAAAAATAAAATTTCTAAATAAATTGGTCAAGTCATAATTACAGTATCTAACTAGAATCTTTGACTCTCTACAGGAAAAATGTCTGCGTCCAACCCATTAGCACGTATCCTGGACACACATAGACTGACCGGACCCAATTATAAAGATTGGCTCAGGAAACTACAAAATTATTTTTGGTTCTGAGAAGTTAACCCATGTATTGGATCAGGACCCTCCCACCTTACCAGCCCGTCCATCCACTGAACAGAGAGCGTCTCTGGAAAAATGGATTGACGAAGATAATAAGGCCAGATATTACATGTTGGGCTCGATGTCTGATGAGCTCCAGCGCCAACATGAAGATATCGGGACTGCTCGCCAAATGTTGGCTCACCTACAGGAGATGTTTGGTGAACAGAGTCGCGCAGCCAAAGTATCAAGTCACGAAATGACTTTTTAAGGCTAAGATGCGTGATGGGCAGTCAGTCCAAGATCACTGTCTGACATGATGATCAAGGACATGGAAGAGCTTGAGAAGCTCGGTGTGAAGTTAGACTTGGATCTGCAGAATGATATTATTCTGCAATCCTTGACTGATGCATATGGGCAATTCATCATGAATTACCACATGCATAAACTTCAAAATTCCTTGGCCGAATTAATGAATATGCTGGTTACCGCTGAGCTTTCTATGAAAGGTTCTAAAGGCTCAGTTCTTGCTATGGAAATGGACTTCTTCCAAAAGAAAGTCTTATGGAAAGAAAAAGAAGTCTGTGAAAAAGCAAGAAGGTGGAAGGAGGAAAGAAGAAAAAGAAGATCTGAAGAAGAAGGCCGAACAAAGGAAAGTGTTTCCATTTGCAACAGCGACGGCCATTGGAAGCGGAACTGCCCTACTTACCTGGCCACCCTGAAGAACAAGAAAGAGGAAGGTCCTTCTGGAGGTATGCTCGTTATTGAGTCTAACCTTACGGATTTCTTCTGCATCCAGTTGGGTGCTTGACTCTGGTTCTAGTGCTCATCTGTGCACTTTCATGCAGGGTCTTGAGGATAGCAGGAGGCTGAGGGATGGAGACATGATCCTACGCATCGGTAATGGAGCAAGAGTTGCTGCAGTAGCCGTGGGAACATACCCTCTTCGATTACCATCTGGTTTAGACTTAGTTTTAAAAGACTGTTATTATGTGCCTGCAGCTAGCAGGAATTTGATTTCTGTTTCATGCTTAGCACAAGAAGGCTATGTGATTACCTTTTCTTTAAGGACCATTGTAACATTCTTTATGAAAGAAATAAAATTGCAAATGGTTTTCTTATTAATGGTCTTTATCAGCTACATATTGATGTACCTATTTTCTAACTATCGAGCAAAACGTGAATGCCAAAACGACCTAGGGATAGTCCAAATGATAGATATCTATGGCACCTGAGATTAGGTCATATAGCAGAAGATAGGATTAACAAATTGGATTGGAGAAAAATGGGCTATTGAGTCCATTGACTTTCGAGTCATATCCAACTTGTGAATCTTGTCTTCAAGGCAAAATGACTAAACTCCCTTTTGTTAGGACATGGGGAAAGGGCCACAGATCTCCTTGCCCTAGTACATACTGATGTGTGCGGCCCATTTGATGTGCCGGCTAGAGGCAATTTTGTCTACTTCATTACCTTTACCGATGATCTGTCTAGGTATGGGTATGTGTATCTTATGAGACACAAGTCTGAAGCTTTTGAAAAGTTCAAAGAATTCAGACATGAAGTAGAAAAACAAACTGGAAAAACCCATTAAGGTTCTTCGATCAGATCGAGGAGGTGAATACCTTAGCCGGGAATTCCTAGACTATCTCAAAGAAAAATGGCATAGTCTCTCAATGGACTCCACCAGGAACACCTCAACTCAACGGGGTTTCAGAATGGAGAAATCGGACTCTATTGGATATGGTTCGATCCATGATGAGCTTCACAGACCTCCCTGATTTTCTTTGGGGACATTCATTGTTAACTTCAATTCTATCTTACTGAATAGGGTTCCCTCTAAAACCGTTCCTACCACACCGTATGAGATATGGCACGGTAAGAAACCAAGTCTGAGTCATCTCAGAATTTGGGGTTGTCCGGCTCATGTCAAAAGACAACAAGCGGACAAGTTAGAGTTTAGGTCCTTTCAGAGCTCGATTCATAGGATATCCTAAAGAGTCATTAGGATACTATTTCTACATTCCAGAAGACCACAATGTGATTGTGAGTCGACATGCCATCTTTCTTGAAAAATAGTTTATTCAAGATAGCGGCATTGGAAAGCAGATTAAGCTTGATGAGAAAGTCTCACAAGAGCAACGAGCTAAGGACCAAGTGGAACCAAATCAGGTTGAGCCAATAAGAACACTACCTCCTCCACCTCGTAGATCGGAAAGAGTTTTCCATCCCCCTGAAAGATACTTAGGTATTATTTCAGAGGAAGTAGAGGAAAATGTTCCTCGTAGGTAATGGTGCTCATGGTGATGATCCCAAAACCTACAACGAGGCGATATCAGATATCGACTCCGAGAAATGGCTTAGAGGCAATGAAGTCAGAAATTGACTCGATGCACTCAAACCAAGTCTGGACCTTGGTAGATCCACCAGAAGGTATAGTACCTATTGGGTGTAAATGGATCTTCAAGAGAAAGATTGGTGCAGATGGGAATGTGGAGACATTCAAGGCTAGACTAGTGGCAAAAGGTTATAGTCAACATGAAGGCATTGACTATCAGGATACCTTTTCCCAGTAGCTATGCTAAAATCCATCCGCACATTGCTTGCCTGTTGCAGCCTATTTCGATTATGAAATATGGCAAATGGACGTGAAAATGGCATTCTTAAATGGATATCTTGAGGAAGATATCTATATGGAACAGCCGCTAGGTTTCACATCCAGTGATACTGATCACAAGGTTTGCAAGCTGCAAAGGTCCATATATGGACTTAAGCAAGCATCTCGGAGCTGGAACACTCATTTCAATGATGTGATCAAAATAGTTTGGTTTCATCAAAAATGAAGAGGAACCATGTGTTTTCAAAAAGGTCAGTGGGAGCGCTGTTGTCTTCCTCGTATTGTACGTGGATGACATCCTCCTTATTGGGAATGATATTCCCATGTTGACCATCAGTCAAAAATATGGTTGTCCAAGGAATTCTCCATGAAAGACCTAGGTGAAGCATCCTTTATTCTAGGAATTAAGGTCTATAGGGATAGACCGAATAGGATGCTAGGACTTTCACAGAAGATGTACATAGAGGAAAGTACTAAAGAGGTTTAGTATGGAAAACTCTAAGAGGGGATTAATACCCTTCAGACATGGTATTCATCTTTCCAAGAAGATGTGCCCTAGCACACCTGAGGAAATAGAACGCATGAGCAAGATCCCTTATGCTTCTGCAATAGGGAGCCTCATGTATGCCATGCTATGTACACGACCTGATATAGCCCATGCTGTGAGTGTCACAAGCAGATATCAGTCAAATCCAGGTGAAGAACACTGGACTTCTGTGAAATGTATCCTTAAGTACTTGAGAAGAACTAAGGATATGATGTTGGTCTTTGGTAATGGAGAACTCCAAGTTCAGGGATACACAGACTCGGATTTCATGTCCGATATAGATGATCGAAAGTCGACATCTGGGAGTCTGTTTGTGTGCAATGGTGGAGCTGTCAGCTGGAAAGAGTTCCAAGCAAACTGTGATAGCAGATTCCACCATGGAAGCAGAATATATCGCTGCATCAGAAGCTGCAAGGAAGCATTCTGGTACAAGAAGTTTGCTGCAGAAATCAGAGTAATGCCATCAGATGCCATTCCTCTATACTGCGACAACAATGGCGCCATAGCCCTTGCTAAGGAGCCGAGGTCTCACCAGAAATCCAAGCACATTGAGCGGCGATACCATCTCATCCACGATTACCTCGAGAAGGGTTACGTCGAGGTCAAGAGAGTCAACTCCATGTAGATAATGTGGCAGACCCACTTACAAAGCCATTGGGCCAGCAGAAGATCGAAGCCCACCTTGAGAAGATGGGACTTAGACTTGTAGCCAATTGGCTTTAGGATCAAGTGGGAGATTGTTAGATATATGTGCCCTAGAAGCCAGAATTGGCTGACACTTGTAATACACTTCTAGGGGCAAAATTATAATTTTGACTATAAATAATAAAATGGGTTATTTTCTATCACAAGATGTGTATTTAGTGTCTGTGATACATCCTTTGAGTTAATGGTAATGATAATTCATATTTTCAAGAGTTGAAAATTTAAGACATGAATAATCATTTATTAACTCATAAAATGCTCCTTGACCATAGGATCATCACGAGGATGGTGATTGATCCGGAAGGTTGGTGTACAATCGCTTCTTCTTTAGTAGATGAGTCTTGAGTCTACGGTGTGGAGACACCGGAGCGAGAGTACAGGTACTCGTTAGAGAACGAGGGCACTGAGCGTGACCACCTCGAGTAGTCATTAAGGAAGTCTACCTTCTCGTCAATGACTGACTCGATGCTGCAGTAGGTGTGTCTGGTTCTTTGACCTGAGGTGCATCGACAGTTCACCTTGAGGGTGTTATAGTTTGACTACACCATTACTCGGTCTCCTAGCCATATCGGAATCCTGAGGTGTATGTTGGCTATAGCATGTTCATTGTAGGAACTGGATTGCATCAAGATGGAATCTATCTACCTCGGTGGTATGAGGAGCAGCCCTATGATGATCATGAGAATCAAGTCCATGAAGCCCATGGCCATGGCAGAGTGAAATAATAGAAAGAGTTTCTATTTAGGTTTTCACATTGGACTTGAATCGAATGATTACATCATATGACAGAAACTAGGGTTTGACGAGTTCACCTTAACCCTAATCTGATCGGGGCTCAAGATAGAAGAACTTAATCACACAGGTAGCTGCACCAAGAGGTTCGCATTTTCAGCTCTGATGGGTTGCCACCATATACTGCTAGGTGTCACTGGTGGATTTTGGGAGCAATTAGAATGATTTAGATGATCGATCATTCTAGCTGTTCGAATCAGAAGAGTTCTGATCCATCGAAAGGAGTTTCGATGATGTCGATGATAGAGATCATGACATATCCCATTACCATACAGAACTGAACCTAACTGGGTCACACAAACAAGGGTTTGAATCTGGATGATCATCAATTGAACTAACTCAGTTCAATTGATCTGAATGAGATTCAATTAGGTTCAAGAAAATCGTGCTAGCACTCGATTGAACCTAACGTTCTTCTTTTACTATCATAAATAAGTTGTCTCGACTGAGCCAAAGGAGTTTGTGCTCAATCAGAGGTACCTTCATATGGTCTGACTGGAGGTTGTCCAAGGTCAGAAAAGGTTGTCTTAATTTATGAGATAAATTTGAAACAACACCTATCATTTTTCATCACCTGCTAATTCTTGTCCTTTGACTTTGGTCAAACGTTGACCTTTGATCCTTGGACATCTGCCCATGTGTCATGCACTTATTGAAGAGCAGATAGGGGCTTGTTCTCTTACTAGAAATTAGAAAGGAGGGGGTGCATGCCTAGGGTGGCGTGTGTCTATGGATAGGGATTCCTGGAGTCCCATACCGATGGAACTCTAGGTTGCTTCTTGGATTCTACTTAGGTGATCCTTACCCATAGACTTTGACCAGTCTTAGGTGCCATCAAAAGATGAAATAGTGGGCACTCATCTGATTAGATCAAGTTATGTCATCCCATCAATCAGATTTAGATCTGATTGCATGAAGCAACACGATTGGCCGGGATGTTGTGGCACCGCATGGCGCAGCAGGATCTATAAATAAACCTTATCTACACCCAACTTTTTGATAGTTTCTCTTAGCCCACACCCCAAGGCTTCCCCCATCCCTTTTTCATGCCATCTTCTGATCCTCTCTCTCCTCTCCACACCCAAGAAAAGTTGAGCTTCAATTTGGTGCGATCTAGGCAAGAAAAAGCTGACGAGAAAGGAAAAAGGCAGCACTATTGTAGAGACGACTACTGATCTTCAGAAGAAATTTTGAAGATCCTCCAAATCAGATCCAGATCTAATTTTTGGAGAGGTGATAAAGAAGGAGAAGATCTTCAGATCCAGTCTGAGTGGACATCGATAGAGGTCAGGTGCTTGCGTGGCTAGATCCTGAATCTCAAGCAATCAGCAGGATCATCAAAGGATGATCAGATTAACCAACATCAAGATATAAATTAAATTAGATTTAATTTATTTTTATTTTTATTCATTAGATCTATAAAATTAGATCTAAAATATCTTAGATTTGATTTAGATATATGAGACTAATTTTTAAGATATCTCTCTTATTCCGATCAGATCTGAACGAACCTGATCTAAAAAATCAGGATTTCTCCTTCAATAGGGTATGCCTAAGAGAAAGAATTTCATCTACGTCTCTACTTGTACTGGCCTCAGTCCCATCTGCTATTTGCTTTTGAAGCCTAATGACGTCATTGTCGGCTGCCCAAAGCCTCCATTTGAGCTTGGTGATTCTTTCACTCCAACAGAACCTATAATTATTGTATTGCTCTTCAGCCTCACACAGCTACCTCTAAAGGTTGGAGAATTTCTTTGACCAATCCCAACCATATTGTTCACGGTTAGTAGACCAGGCCAAACTACCTTTTAGCAGCTGCATCTTCTCTTTAGATGCTTTGAGCTTAACCTCGAGAGAGCTGATCCTAGCCATCAAGGTTCAAAACTTTTCATTGGCATGCTTCTTTATTTCTTCAAGTTCTTCCTTCATATGACTTTTCTTTGCGGTATAATCTCTAAAAAATTGTTTGGATGACTGGCAAAGGTGGTTGATTTTGACAGCAACCTTAGCATAATTCTTCTTGGAGTTTTTAAGTTTGTCCTCTGTCTTCTCCAATTTCTTCTTGACTTAACGAACTTCTATCTTTAAATTCTTAATTTGAGCCTTTAGGGGGATACCTTGAGGCAAAGGATCGGCTTTGATTGGGGGCAGTGTTTGTATAGAAAATATACGTATATCACTACTAAGGTATGATGGAAGAAATCCACTTTCATTAATTAAAATATTTTCTAAGTACATGAAGACGAAAGAAAAGAAAAAATGTATAACTAATTGAGGTCCCCAACCTCCGAGGGGGGAATAGCGGATGAAGTGGATGTGGCCCCGACTGGGGGTGGTACGTCAGCAGGCACTGCAGTGGGTTTGGAAGGGGAGAGTTTGGCAGTGGTAGTTGGAGGCCCGGCTTCATCCTCAAAACCTTCAAACAAAATGTCAAGGTCCATTTTAGGGAATTTTTCTACAATCTTCTTCTGGTAGACCTCAAATCCCTTAAGGAAGGACTCCTAGACAAAAACAATTTTGATGTCCCACATCTCTCTCGAAGTCTTGAAGGATTCAACTGCCCGCTCCTTCTCCAGGCTGACCTCTTCTTCCGCCTTCTTCCATTTGGCCTCCTCTAAAGCCAAGGCAGCTTTAAGCCCCAACGATGCCTGATCCTCCCTCTGAAGTGCCCCCTGGAGGCATTTGACTTCAACAGAATGAGCCTCCAGAGCATCCTTTAGGCATTCGACTGTTTGAAATTATGTCCCAAAGCCAATCGTCAACCTATTGATTGTTGAGCTATTTTGTAATTATAATTAATTTATTAATTAATAAAAATATTTTGGCACCTTGTTTCATCATAAATTTACATCTTCTAATAAATTCTATTGTTGTGATGAAGTTCTTAGGATTATTTAGTTTTGATAAAAAGAAAATTTATCGATTAGTCCTTAAATTTGTTCAGGACCAAATGATAGACTGTTAATTAGGATGATAGCATCTATCGAGCATAGGTCGCTATATGCCATATAGGTTAGTTGTCCTCTTAACCAAGGAGTGTGGAGACACTGGTATGGCATACAAGTAAGATGTATGGGTACATCATCATTGAACGTGACTAACTCCAGAGCATTCTGCTGTTGAGAAGGTCTCCGATGGAATATAGGTATAAGTATCCCTTAGACCTGAGATCACCTCAGTAACTTGCAAGCAACTCACTGTGCTTTGGTACTAGACTAACTGAATTTCTAATTCAGCAACGAAAGTCTTCTAGATATAGTCAAGTACTTGCAAAGTTGGAGTGTGATCAAGATGGAATTGACCACTTCAAGAGTTGGAGAAGAATGTATCACTGTATTTCAATATAGCAAAACCTTGGTAAGGATAATCTATCAGATGGATTTGATATTTTAAAATACAATGTGGACAACCTGATCAGAGTTGATAGTTTAACTCTGAGGTATCCAATGAGCATTATGGTCAAGAGAATGGATTATATGGAAACTATATCCACATGGGTTCTAAGGATGGTGTTCTACACCTTCGACCTATTCGGCCGTCGGGTATCATTGCTAAATGGTCACTTTGATTGGTATAAAAATTTAATTTTATGCTATCGACTTAGGTTTGGACCTATGAGGTTACACATATTAGAGCTTATGATCTGATCGGATGGTTGATCAATGATTGAGAATCATTCTAGGGTTAAACAATCAATAGGATTGGTGTTTAACCTAGTGCAAGTGTTGCAGGAGGATCAATTAGCAATTAAATTACTAATTAGCTTAATTTGATTAATTCAATAGGATAAGATTAAGTCTAATTAAATATAATTTAATTAGATTTAGTTTGAGCTTGATTGGATCAAGTCCAATTGGTTCGTTGGATAAGCCAAGTGCAAGGAAGAACTATTCCTAGTCTAACCAGGACTCGGATTAACCCAATTTTCTAATTTGATTAGAAAATAAATTATAATTAAATCTAATTTAATTAAGTTTTTAAATGAATTAGGGTTTTATTTAATTAAATTATTTTAATTTTGATTTTATTTGGTTAGAAGATCTTGTTTGACCAAGTCAAAATAGGAGTCCTAGTGTGACTAGGACTCCCTATCACTTGCGCCACTTAATCCTCACGCCCCATGCCCTTTTTATTTTGTTTCTTACGTAAAAATTCTCCACTCCCATGGCTTCTCATGCCCTCTTTCTCTTCTTCTTTTCTCATAAGGCAATTTATTGGAAGACCAAGTCAAAAGAGGAGTTTGTTTTGCTTAGGATTCTATGAGATAGAATCCTTGTTGACCAAAACACCTTTTCTTCAGTGCTGCTCCCTCTTTTAATTAATTCTTCTCTTATTCCATAAAAATAATCTTCTTTTTTATGTGCCCTCCTTTTCTGGTCCATTCCATTAATTGTGGAGGTGCCCAAGAGTTGGGCACCCCAACAACTTTCCATGTTTGGATATTCCTAGTCTAGGATTTCGATCTAACTTGGACTCTTCTTTTTCTCTATTTATTGAATGAATTTTATTCTAATTTTTTTGTGAAATACAAAGATTTGGGAGGGGTTTGGGGTGTGCAAAAATTAGAGGAAGAGGGTCTTTGGGCATGGGGGTTCCATAGGCACCAAATTAGATGTCTAGGTTAGAGAAAAGAGAAGAAGAAAAGGGTCTTCTTCTAAAGCTATTTTATTTTCAATCTATCCTCTCTTTTTTTGAGTTTTTCTAAGAGAGTCTTAGATCAGTAAACTTTCATCTTCCTTCTCATATTTTGGAGAGTCCAAATTTTAAAGAAGAAAGCATCGGATCGACTGTCGAAGAAGGATCAGTACAGTACTAGCATGCTGTGCTGATTTCCTGCATCGGACTTCAGATTAGAGATCGTAGGCTCGTGTGGATGACTCCTAGAGGTTAGACATGTGTGTAGCTCATGACATCGTCCTCAAGCCTGGATCAGCAAGTTAGAATGTTTAACTTGCTCAGGTAATAGATATAATCTATAAACTTCATACCTACATTTGATGTAGTGTAGATCTAGGTTGATTTGATCAACCCTTTTCTTTATTGTTTGATTTTAATTTTTAATTTAATATCATGCCTTGATCATGTAATAGATTTAAGATCTAGGTATTTATATATTTATTTAAATAAATATTTAATTTATTTAAGTCTTTCACTGTAGGATTTTGAAAAAGTTTCAAGATCCATCCATGAAATCTTAGATCAGGTTCCTTCAATTAGTATCAGAGTCAAGGTTATTATTACATAATTTTTATGCCTATTTAGATTATTTCTTAGATTAGATCTAATTTATAATCTAGTTAATAAATTTAAAATTAAAAAAAATAAAAAAAATTTATATCTCATGAACTGCCATAAGGTTGTCTTGCTGTAAGGTTTATCCCTTATAGTGAAAAGATTGTCCTAGTTCATGATGATCTAACTCTAATTATAAATTTATTAAATTAAATTTAATTTAATTTATAATTTAATAAATTTAAAATAGTTTTAGATCTAAAAATAAAATATTTTAGATTGCATGGACTACCATAAGAATGTCCTGCTGTAAGGTTTACCCCTTACAGTAAATAGGTTGTCCTAGTACGTGCTGATCTAAAATATTGATTATAAAATTTTAGATTAGATCTAAGAGATTTTATAATCTAGTTAAAAATATTTTAATTTAATTTTAATCTTCATAAATATGTTAGATTTGATCTAGGAAGATTTATGATTGATTATTATTGAAACTATTTTGATTACATGAACCTATTTAGATTAGATCTAAAGTAGTTTCATGTTTGTATTACTTGCATATTGATTATGAATCAAACATGCAACTTGATTGATAGAATCATATTGTAAAAATATTTTACAAACATGAAAACTATTTTCGAAAAGCTAAACCCCAACCCTCAACCCAAAACTTAATTAAGAATTAAGAAGTTGTTTGATTAGGTTCTAAAATTGTAAATTGGAGATCCTATGACACGAATCATAACACATTGGGTTAATGAATTAGTGAGAATTAGATCCATTAATTGGATTAGACCTAGGATTAGATTAAAGAATAGATTTAATTAGAGAATTGACTAAATCTAATCAATTGTTGTCTTAGATTAGGTTAAGGATTCTCTAGATCAATTGCAATAGTTGTAGTTGGTCAAGTCCACGTCTTTAACAAGACCCAAGATGGACTTGATTCTTGGCTACGCAGTCTAGCATGAACTATTAGGTTGATCTAATTGAAACTAATTGAACCAGTTGGTGTCTAAGGTAAACCAAACCAGTGGTTTTTAATTGGCAGCCCGCTTATCTGGTTATTTCTGATAGTATCTAAGGCAAGCCTGGCAGACCCTTCCACTGATCGAACTTACTTGACCTCTTGGTAAGATTATGTTTTGATCAGATCATTTAACTATTCAAGCTGACCCATGTCAGCTAGGTAAATTAGATTGACTAATTTAGGTGCTCCTAAACCAGCCTATTAATGGTCTCCCTTAAGCTGACTTGGTGAAGTTAGTGGGAGGATCATGATAAGCTGGCTAATCTGACCTACTCGCTTATATAAATTAAATCCTCTAAAATTATTAGATTCCTAAAATAAAATAGTTATATGATAACTGGATCATAGCCTCCTATTAAAGTGGATGATAAAGGGTCCATCAGTTGGATAATCATTAGAGGCCCAAAGGCCTGGTGCTTATCGATTGATAGAATTATCATTCATTATATGATCTCTTAGATACATTTTTCTAAATGGTGGTTAGGTGGGCCAACCAAAGTTGGGCCTGATCATTCATTCGTTGGATGGGCCATGTATGGTCATGTTAATGGTTGGACCTAACTGGACCCTTTTCTGAGAAGGCCAAAGCCAACTGATTAGGGTCTGGGGCAAAATTTAATTACTAAAAATTATTTGAAGAAATAATTGGTTATGAACCTACCGTTAGATGTACATGGGTGGGCCAACCAAAGTTGGGCTCGTGTACAGTCTATGTGGATTCTAGTACCTACTAAGAAATTAGGATAATTCCTTGAATTGGAGGTAGAGGCTACCAACTCGAATAAAATAGTAGGAGAAACCTTTTGATTAAAGTCCAAATCTTTAGGTTTAATGAATCAATTACTAATTAGATTTTGATTTTTCTTTGTGTAGATATGGCCACTTTTCTATCGCTCTGATCATTGTTGGATAATGATAAGTTGGTGGGATCCAACTTTGGTAGCTTGTACCAAAAGTTGAAGATTATCCTGGAGCGTGAAAGGATCCTATATATGCTGACGGATCCTGCACCTGAGGAGCAAGCTGCCAATGCACATGGAACAGTCAGAGACACTTATCAAAAGTGGCTCAGTGATCGAACCATGGTGCGTTACATTATATTGGCTGCGATGAGTGACAAGTTCAATCACAGGTTTGAGACAGCTCAGCCAAATGAAATGCTCCAAGTGTTGGAGGATTCTTTTGGCACACTGATGACGTTGAGAGGCACAAGACTAGTTGTGCCATCTTCAGCACCAGAATGCAAGACGGAGCCTCTATCACTGATCGTGTATTGTATATGATCAATCTGATAGAATGCTTGAGCAAACTCGGCTTTTTCTTGCATGAACAACTTGGGAAAGATGCAATACTAAACCCACTACCAAAGTTCTATCTCCCTTTCCTTACTCATTACAGATGACAAAGCCTAAAGTAAACTACTATGGCTTACTGAGGTTACTTCAAAACTTTGAGAAGGATCACTAGTTCCATAAAGAGTCGATGAACTTAGTGGGAGGTTTGTCTTCTGGTTCTCGACCCTTTAGGAAAGGAAAGAAGAACAAGAAGAAGAAAATAAACAAGGTGCAAGTTTAGGCTGGGATATCAATGCAGTGCCAGACTAGAAAGATCAAGCCCAATAAGAGTCAAGCTGAATGCTTCTTTTACAAGAAGAGGGGACACTAAAAGAGGAACTATCCTTAGTACATTGCCTTCCTAGATCCAAACAGGCAGAGAAAGAAGCAAACTATTGTTGGACAAGGTATTTAAATAATAACTCCTTACTATTTCTCTATTTATGATATTACTGACTGGATATTGGATACTGGTAGCCCTTGCTATATTTATAATTCATTATAGGGATTGTAGGTCAGTAGAAGATTCGAGCAAGACAAAAGATTCCTAAACGTTGGAGATGAAAGATTAGTTCCAATTTTAGCTTTAAAAATTTTTAAACTTGTATTTGAATCTCATATCGTTGTTCTTAGTGATTGTCATTTCTATCTTAGTTTCTTTTTAAATATCATTTTTGTAAGCCTTTTGGCCATGAACAATTATGAAATTTTAATAAAAAAATAAGTTTGTAATGTCATTATGAATGGTATTACTGCTTTTTATGGACAATTGAACAATGGTGTATATATATTATCACAACCTGTTAATATAATCTATTCTACTTACAAGCATCCTAGATTAGATAGTGTATCAGATATCTACTTATGGCACTGTAGGCTAGGTTATATAAATAAGAATAGGATAAATAGATTAACTCAAGAGGAAATCCTCAAAGTCAATGATTGTGAATCACTTCTAACTTGTGAGTTCTGTCTTCTTGGTAAAATGATCAAGTCACCTTTTACTGAAAAAGGTGAGAGAGCCAATAAGCTCTTAGGTTTAGTACATACTAATGTATGTGGACCAATGAGCACAAGTGCCAAAGGTGGATTTGTCTACTTCATCACTTTCACAAATGATCTATCCAAACATCGATATGTTTATCTGATGAAACATAAGTCAGATTCTTTTGAAATGTTCAAACGATTTTGAAGTGAAGTAGAAAAATAAATTAGGAAGAGTATTAAAACTCTTTGTTTTGATCGAGAAGGAGAATACCTTTCTGGTGAGTTTCTCACATATCTAGAAGAGAATGGAATTATCTCCCAATGGACTCCTCCTAGAACACCACATCATAATGGTGTGTCTGAAAGGAGGAATCAGACTTTGTTAGATATGGTCCGATCAATGATGGGATTTGCTAGCTTGCCAATATCCTTCTGGGGATATGCACTCGAATCGGCTTGTTATCTATTAAATAGGATTCCAAGTAAGTCTGTAGTTAAAATCCCATATGAGATATGGACATGGCGTAAGCTAGCACTTTCACACCTTAGGATTTGGGGGTGCTCGACTTATGTCAAACAGTTAGTTATAGACAAACTTGGACCTAGATTGACAAGTGTACATTCAAAGGATACCCAAAAGAGACCAAAGGATACTATTTCTATCATGCTAATGAACAAAAGATGTTCGTCAGCCTTAGAGCAACCTTTTCGAAAAAGAAGTTTCTTGGTGAAGGAACTATTGCCTCTAAGGTTAAACTTGATGAAGTTCAACAGGTAGAAAGTCTGACACAAAATGTTGAACCTAAGTTGGATTTGATCAGATCAGATCCGAAGCCTAGTGAACCCTCACCATTAAGGCGATTTGGTAGAGTACCATGCCATCCAGACAGATACTATGGATTCTTGATCCAGGATGGTGATTCCATCGAACTCGATGAGAACGATGAGGATCTAATCACTTATATGGATGCGATGTAGAGATCCAACTCTTAGAAATGGCTAAAAGTCATGAGATTTGAAATGAATTTCATGAAGGTTAATGATGTATGGACATTAGTTGACCCACCTGAAGGGGTTAAACCCATTGGGTGTAAAAGGGTCTTCAAAAGGAAGAGGGGCACAGATGGAAAGGTGGAGACCTACAAAGCTCGTCTGATTGTCAAGGAGTATTGTCAACATTATGGTATTGACTATGACAAGATATTCTCCACTGTGGTAATACTCAAGTCCATTCGGATCATGCTTGCCATTGCTATCCATCTGGACTATGAGATCTGGCAGATAGATGTGAAGATAGCTTTTCTAAATGGAGAGCTGACCGAAGAGGTGTATATGATACAACCTAAAGGATTCTCATCGATAGATGAGTTTAAGGTTTGCAAGCTTTAGAGATCCATTTATGGATTGAAGCAGACATCTCGGAGTTGGAACATGTATTTTGATAAAGTGATTAAAATGTACAGCTTTGTTAAGAACGGAGAAGAACCCTGCATTTATAAATGGGCAAATGATCCATCAGTGGTATTCCTTATTTTGTACATGAATGACATTCTCTTAATTGGGAATGACATCCCCGCACTACAAGGAATAAACGTCTGGTTATCATCACAGTTCTCCATGAAGGACTTGGGTGAAACGTCCAACATCCTAGGGATGAAGATCTATAGGGATAGATCTAAAAGGATGGTTGGTATATCCCAGTCCACGTACATAGAAACTATGCTGAAGAGGTTCAGTATGGAGAATTTCAGAAGGGGCTATCTCCCGATAGGCTAAGAAATTTCTCTCTCTAAGAAGGATTGTCCGACAACTCCTGAAGAGAGAGAGCATATGAGTAGAATTTCATATGCTTCGATAGTGGGGTCTATTATGTATGCAATGACTTGTACGAGACTAGACGTGGCATACTCACTAGGAATAGTGAGTAGATACCAATCTGATCCTGAAGAAAATCATTGGAAGATGGTTAAAACCATCCTTAAGTATTTGAGAAATACTAAGGACCAATGATTGGTTTATGGTGAGTCAGATCTGATGCTTGTGGGGTTTACAGACTCTAACTTTCAATCTGACCATGATGACAGTAAAAGTGTATCGAAATATATCTTTACTCTAAATGATGGAGCCATCTACTAAAAAAATTTCAAGCAGCATACAGTGGCTGACTCTATTTACGAAGCAGAGTACATGACAATATCAGATGCAGCAAAGAAAGCTATGTGGCTGAGGAAGTTCATCATCGAGCTTGGAGTAGTACCCTCCATTGATGCTCCAGTTCTACGCTACTGCGACAGCACTGGCACCATAGCTCAAGAAAAGGAACTAAAGGCATACCAACGGATAAAGCACATTCTGTGCCGCTTTCAATTAGTACGTGAGATCATGGATCATGGTGATGTCGATCATTAGAAGATTGATGAAAAGAAGAACCTAGCTTATCCGTTCACTAAAGCCCTGGCAATTAAGGAGTTTGACAACCATAAGTCGAAGATGTGTATTAGATACTATGTCGAGCAGCTTTAGGATAAGTGGGTGTTGTAGGAAATTGTGTCCCAAAGCTAATCATCAGTTTGTTGATGGTTGATCTATTTTATAATTATAATTGATTTATAAATTAATAAAAAATATTTTGGCATCTTTTTTCATCATAAATTTATATCTTCTAATGAACTCCATTATTGTGATGATGTTCTTAGGACTATTTAGTTTCGTTAAAAAAAGAATTTATCGATTAGTCCTTAAATTTGTTCACGACCAAATGATAGGCTGTTAATTTGGACGACAGCATCTATCGAGTATAGGTTGCTATATGCCATATAGGTTGGTTGTCCTCTTAACTAAGGAGTGTGGAGACACTAGTATGGAATACATGTGAGATGTATGGGTACATCATGATTGAACATGACCAACTCCAGAGCATTCTGCTGTCGAGAATGTCTCTGATGGGATATTGGTATAAGTATCTCTTAGATCTGAGATCACCTTAGTGACTTACAAGCAACTCACTGTGCTTTGATATTGGACTAACTGAATTTCTAATTCAGCAATGGAAGGCTTTTGGGCATAGTCAAGTACTTGCAAAGTCGGAGTGTGATTATGATGGAATTGATCACTTCAAGAGTTGGAGAAGAATGTATCACTATATTTCAATATTGCAAAACCTTGGCCAGGGTAATCCATCAGATGGATTTGATATTTTGAAATACAATATGGACAACCTGATCAGAGTTGATAGTTGAACTCTGAGGTGTCCTACGAGCATTGTGGTCAAGGAGATGAATTATATGAAAACTATATCCGTATGGATTCTAAGGATGGTGTTCTACACCTTCGACCTATCCGACTGTCGGATATCATTGCTAGATGTCACTTTGATTGGTATAGAAATTTATTCTTATGCTACCAACTTAGGTTTGGACCTATGAGGTCACACACATTAGAGCTTATGATCTAATCGGATGGTTGATCAATGATTAAAAATCATTCTAGGGTTAAACAATCAATACGATTTGTGTTAAACCTAGTGCAAGTATTGCAGGATAATCGATTAGCAATTGGATTGCTAATTGACTTAATTTGATTAAGCCAATAGATTAAAATTAAGTCTAACTAAATATGACATAATTAGATTTGGTTTGGACTTGATTGGATCAAGTTCAATTGGTTTGTTGGATAAGCTAAGTGCAAGGAAGAACTAGTCCTAGTCTAACTAAGACTCGGATTAACCCAATTTTTTAATTTGATTAGAAAATAAATTTAAATTAAATTAAATTTAATCTAATTTAATTAATTCCTTAAATGGGCTAGGGTCTTAGTTAATTGGGTTGTTTTAATCTTGATTTTATTTGGTTAAAAGATCTTGTTTGATCAAGTCAAAATAGGAGTCCTAGTGTGACTAGGACTCCCTACCACTTGCTCCACTTAATCCTTATGCCCCATGCCCTTTTGTTTTGTTTCTTACATAAAAATTCACCACTCCCATGGCTTCTCATGCCCTCTTTCTCTCCTCCTTTTCTCATAAGATAGTTTGTTAGAAGACCAAGTCAAAAGAGGAGTTTGTTTTGCTTAGGATTCTATGAGATAGAATCCTTATTGACCAAGGCACCTTCCCTTGAGTGCCACCCACTCTTTTAATTAATTCTTCTCTTATTCCATGAAAATAATCTTTTTTTTTATGCACCCTCCCTTGCTGATCCATGCCAATAATTGTGGAGGAGGCACCTAAGAGTTGGGCACCCCAACAACTTTCCATGTTTGGATATTCCTAGTCTAGGATTTTGATCTAACTTGGACTCCTTTTTTTCTTTATTTATTAGATGAATTTTATTCTAATTTTTTCATGGAATATAGAATTTGAAAGAGGTTTGAGGTGTGCAAAAATTAGAGGAAGAGGGTGTTAGATCTGTATGCCTTAGAAGCCAGAATTGGCTGACACTTGTAATACACTTCTAGGAGAAAAATTATAATTTTGACTATAAATAATAAAATGGATTATTTTCTTTTATAAATGTATATTTAGTGTCTGTGATACATTCCTTGAGTTAATGGTAATGATAATTCATATTTTCAAGAGTTGAAAATTTAAGACATGAATTTTCGTTATTAACTCATAAAATGCTCCCGACCGTAGGATCATCATGACGATGGTGATTCATCTGGAAGATTGGTGTATAATCACTCTTTATAGTAGATGAGCCTTGAGTCTACAATGTAGAGACACCAGAGTAAGAGTACAGATACTCATTAGAGAATAAGAATACTGAGCATGACCACCTCGAGCAGTCATAAGAAAATCTACCTTCTCATCGATGACTGACTCAAAACTGCAATGGTGTGTCTGATTCTTTGACCTGAGGTGTATCAGTAGTTCACCTTAAGGGTGTTATAGTTTGACTACACCATGACTCGGTCTCCTAGCTATTCGAAATCCTAAGGTATATGTTGGCTATAGCATGTTCATTGTAGGAATTTGATTGTGCCAAGAGGAAATCTATCTACCTCGGTGGATGAGGAGCAGCCCTATGAGGATCATGAGAATCAAGTCCATAAGCCCATGGTCATGGCAGAGTGAAATAATAGAAAGAGTTTCTATTAAGGCTTTCACATCGGACTTGAATCGATTGGTTAAATCATATGACAGAAATTAGCATTTGATGAGTTCACCATAACCCTAATCTGATCGGGGCTTAAGATAGAAGAACTTAATCACATAGGTAGCTGCACCTAGAGGTTCATTTTTAGTTTTGATGGGTTGCTACCATATACTGCTAGGTGTCACTGGTGGATTTTGGGAGCAATTAGAATGATTTAAATGATCAACCATTCTAGTTGTCTAAATCAGAAGAGTTTTGATCCATCGAAAGGAGTTTTGATGATGTTGATGATAGAGATCATGACATATTTTATTATCATATAGAACTAAACCTACTTGGATCACACAAACAAGGATTTGGATCTAGATGTCATCAATTGGACTAATCCAGTTCAATTGATTTGAATAAGATTCAATAATCGTGCTAGCACACGATTAAGCCTAACGTTCTCCTTCTATTATCATTAAAAGTTATCTCAACTGAGCCAAATATGTTTGTGCTCACTTAGGTACTTTTACTTGATCGGACTGAAGCTTGTTTAGATAAAAAAAAGATTATCTTAATTTATGAGATAAATTTGAGACAATACCTGCCATTTTTCATCATCTGCTAATTCTTATCTTTTGACTTTGGTCAAACGTTGACCTTTGACACTTAGACATCTGCCCATGTATCATGCACCCATAGGAGAGCAGATAGGAACTTGTCCCCTTGCTAGAATTTGGAAAGGAGGGGGTGCATGCCTAGGGAGGCATGCACCTATGGATAGGGACGCCCGGAGTCCCATACGAATGGGACTCCAGTTTGCTTCTTGGATTCTACTTAAGTGGCGCCTAGGAATAGACTTTGACCAGTCTTAGGCACCATCTAAGGATGAATTGAGGGGGCTCTAATCTGATTGGATCAGATGATATCATCTCATCAATCAGATTTAGATTTGATTTTATGAAGCAACATGATTGGCCGGGATGATGTGGCACTGCATGGCGCAACAGGATCTATATAAACCCTATCTATGCCTAACTTTAATAGAGTTCTCTCTTAGCCCATGTCCCAAGGCTGCCCCTCTCCCTCCTCCATGCCAACTTTTAGTCCTCTCTGTCCTCTCCATGCCCAAAAAATTTTGGGCTCCAGTTTGGTGCGATCTAGGCAAAAGAAAGGTGACGAGAAAGAAAGAAGGCAGCACTGCTGCAGAGACGACTGCAGATCTTCGAAAGGAGTTTTGAAGATCCTCCAAATCAGATCCAGATCTAATATTTGGAGACGTGATAAAGAAGGAGAAGATCTTCATATCCAGCCTGAGTGGATATCGGTAGAGGTCAGGTGCTTGCGTGGCTAGATCCAGAACCTCAGGCAAACAACAGGATCATTAAAGGATAATCTGATTACCCAACATTAAGGTATAAATTAAATCAGATTTAATTTTATTTTTATTTTTATTTATTTGATTTATAAAATTAGATCCAAAATATTTCAAATTTGATCTAGATTTATAAGAAAAATTTTTGAAATATCTCTCTTGATCCAATCAGATCTGAACGAACCTGACTCAAAAAATCAGGATTTTCTCTTCAACTGGTATCAGAGCCAGGTTCTAAAAGTTATTTAGATCTATTTTAAATTTATTTTTGATCTATTAAATAGAAGATTTTAGATGTAACATAAGATGTGATTAGATCTGAAATTAAATAAATTAAAATTAAATAATTTAGATCTAAGTTTTACAAGATGCATGACTAGTTATAAAATAGAAATGTTCTATACATAGTCTTGCATGTTCATAATTTAATTTGATTAAGTTATAATTTTAGATCTATTTATTTACTATTTTTTAATGTTATAATTATTATAATAAGATATAAAAAATAAAAAATTAAATTATTTAATTTTTGGATCATATGAGATATGATGAATGCATATTTAGACTAGTTGTAGAATAGTTCTACATAATTATCTAGATTAGAATTTATTTTGATGTGATCAATTTAAATCTAATTTTTTATATAATTATTGAATAATTTAGATCTAAAAATATGCATGATATGATACATGAGATGTATGCAAAATATGTTTATAGTTAGATCAATTTTTGTATATGAGATATATGATATAGATCTAACTAGTTTTGTAGTTTTGTAATGTTCCTGATTAAGGCATTCCCCTTGGCCGTCCGATCATAAGAACGAAAAGTAGGATTTAAAGGCCCTCTTCTTCCCATTCGATGGGTGTTCTTATGATGTGTAGGGGTGTGCTGCGTGTTCATCCTTAATTCAGAAATCAAAAACTTACTTTCTGCAAAACCCTAGATCCTGAAACCCTAGGATTTATTGTGCATATTTTGTTTATGAACCCTAACTTAATTAAGAATTAAGATTATAAAATATTAATTAGATCTAAAATTAAGAATTTTAGATCTAAGATATATTCATAATATTGGGTTCGGCTTGGGTAGCTCAATTAGGTCTAAGCGGTTGATCAAACCGAATCAAGAGTTGGTTAGATGGGATCAACAATGCTTAAATTGACCAGCCTAATAGGATTAAGTCTGGGTCAAGATCGAGTCACATGAGTGACGATCAAGCAAGACCTAATTAGGCTCAGAGGTTAGAGTCTGGATTGTAGGCTAACCCAATTGGTTCTGGCTCAACAATTTGGTGTCTAAGGTAAGTTTGGCAGATACGATCGACTGGTTTTTAATTGGAAGCTACTCGACTCGAATGCATTCTTGTCGAGTTAATGGCATATTCCTTCCACCGATCTCACTTACCTGGCCATATTTGTTGACTCAGTTCTGATCTGAGGTGGTCAATAATTCGAGCTAACCCATGCCACTAGGTTAGTCATAATTGGTTATGACTATGTCAAGTCTAGTTTAATGAGACCTGAATCAAATCTCTTCCTAAGAAAAGATTAAGTCTGAGGTCTTCCACCATTGTAGATGTGCGGGCCCTTCCGGGGTTGATTGTTCTCGGCTGGTTACAGTGGCTCAGTTGCACCGGAAAGATGCAACCATGTCTATTAGGCATTGGATGCTATGGGCTGGAGGATGGATTGGGCTCAATATTTTGGATACGGTGAGAGACTCAATTAGGAATCCAATCTGTGCAAATGGTGGGTCTGACTTAACTAAGGAGTGGATCAATATTTCGGACACGGTGAGATTCATGAATTAGAGATCAAGTTTGGGTGCACCATGATTAGAGAATCATTGAATAAGAGTTGTTCACTCATTGGCTAACCCATCACCAATAACTGTTAGGTGAGGTGATGAGTCAGTTCGTGGGACTGCATCACCCACTAGAAATCATTAATCATGGAGATTTTCGCATCTCTATTGAGGAAGTGTAGGGATCCAAGAAAATAGTGGAAGCTAATTTATTTAAAAATAAAAACTTTAAATAAATTGGTTAAGTCCTAATTATAATATCTAACTAGAAACTTTGACTCTCTATAGAAAAATATCTGCATCCAACCCACTAGCATATATCCTGGACACCTATAGACTGATGGGATCCAATTACAAGGATTGGCTCCAGAACTTCAAAATTATTTTGGATCCCAAAAAGTTAACTCATGTATTGGACCAGGACCCTCCCACCTTACCAACTCATCCATCCGCTGAACAGAAAAGTCTCTTGAAAAATGGATGGATGAAGATAACAAGACCAGATACTATATGTTGGGCTAGATGTCTAGTGAACTTCAGTACCAACATGAAGATATCAGGACTGTCCACCAAATGTTGGCTCACCTACAAGAGATGTTTGGTGAACAGAGTCATGCAGCCAAGTATCAAGTCACTAAACGACTTTTCAAGGCTAAAATGCGTGATGGGCAGTCAGTCCAAGATCATTGTTTGATGATGATCAAGGACTTAGAAGAGCTTGAGAAGCTCAAAGTGAAGTTGGACCTGGATCTTTAAAATAATATAATTCTGCAATCCTTGACTGATGCATATGGGTAGTTCATCATGAACTACCATATGCATAAACTTCAAAATTTTCTAACCAAACTTATGAATATGCTGGTTACTGCTGAGCTTTCCATGAAAGGTTCTAAAGGCTCAATTCTTGCTATGGAATGGACTTTTTCCAAGAGAAAATCTTTTGGAAAGAAGAAGTTTGTGAAAAAGTAGAAGTTGGAAAAAGGATGGAAGAAAAAGGCAGAGCTAAAGAAGAAGACCGTTGATAAAGAAAAGTGTTTCGATTGCAACAATGACGACCACTGGAAGTAGAACTACCCTACTTACCTGGCCACCCTGAAGAATAAGAAGGAGGTAGGTCCTTTTGGAGGTATGCTTGTTATTGAGTCTAACCTTATTATTTCTTCTACATCCAGTTGGATGCTTGACTCTGGTTCTAGTGCTTATTTGTGCACTTCCATGCAGGGTCTTGAGGATAGCAGGAGGCGAGGGATGGTGAGATGATCCTACATGTCAAAAATGGAGCAAGAGATGCTGCCATGGTGGTGAAAATGTACCATCTTCGACTACCATCTGGTTTAGACTTAGTTTTAAAAGATTGTTATTTTGTGCCTACAGCAAGCAAAAATTTGATTTTTGTTTCATGCCTAGCACTAGAAGGCTATGTAATTAGTTTTCCTAAGGTCCACTGTAACATTCTTTATGAAAGAAATAAAATTGCAAGTGGTTTTCTTATTAACGATCTTTACCAGATACATATTGATGTATCTATTTTTAATATTGAGCAAAATATGAATACCGTGAAATGACCTAGGGATAGTCTAAATAATAGGTATCTATGGCACCTAAGACTAGGTCATATAGCAGAAGATTGTTAAATATATGTGTCCTAGAAGCCAGAATTGGCTAACACTTATAATACACTTCTAGGGGCAAAATTATAATTTTGACTAAAATCAATAAAATGGGTTATTTTCTATCACATATATGTATTTATTGTTTGTGATACATTCTTTAAGTTAATGGTAATGATAATTCATATTTTCAAGAGTTGAAAATTTAAGACATGAATAATCATTATTAACTCATAAAATGCTCTCGACCATAGGATCATCATGAGGATGTGAATGATCCAGAAGGTTGGTGTGCAATCACTTCTTTTTAGTAGATGAGTCTTGAGTCTACGGTGTGGAGACACCGGAGCGAGAGTACAGGTACTCGTTAGAGAACGAGGGCACTGAGCGTGACCACCTCGAGTAGTCATTAGGAAGTCTACCTTCTCGTCAATGACTGACTCGATGCTGCAGTGGTGTATCTGGTTCTTTGACCTGAGATGCATCGGCAGTTCACCTTGAGGGTGTTATAGTTTGACTACACCATAACTCGGTCTTCTAGCCATACGGAACCCAGAGGTGTATGTTGGCTATAGCATGTTCATTGTAGGAACTGGATTGCATCAAGATGGAATCTATCTACCTCGGTGGTAGAGGAGCAGCCCTATGATGATCATGAGAATCAAGTCCAGAAGTCCATGGCCATGGCAGAGTGATAATAGAAAGAGTTTCTATTTAGATTTTCACATTGGACTTAAATCAAATGATTACATCATATGACAGAGACTAGGGTTTGACGAGTTCACCTTAACCCTAATCTGATCGGGGCTCAAGATAGAAGAACTTAATCACACAGGTAGCTGCACCAAGAGGTTCGCATTCATCTCTGATGGGTTGCCACCATATACTGCTAGGTGTCACTGGTGGATTTTGGGAGCAATTAGAATGATTTAGATGATCGATCATTCTAGCTGTTCGAATCAGAAGAGTTCTGATCCATCGAAAGGAGTTTCGATGATGTCGATGATAGAGATCATGACATATCCCATTACCATACAGAACTGAACCTAACTGGGTCACACAAACAAGGGTTTGAATCTGGTGATCATCAATTGAACTGATCTAGTTCAATTGATCTGAATGAGATTCAATTAGGTTCAAGGAAATCGTGCTAGCACTCGATTGAACCTAACGTTCTTCTTTTACTATCATAAATAAGTTGTCCTGACTGAGCCAAAGGAGTTTGTGCTCAATCAGAGGCCTTCATATGGTCTGACTGGAGGTTGTCCAAGTCAGAAAAGGTTGTCTTATTTTGTAAGACATTACCTGCCATTTTTGGTCACCTGCCATTTCTTGTTCTTTGACTTTGGTCAAAAGTCTACCTTTGACTGGTCAAATGTTGACCATTGACACTTTGACTTTTGACCACATGTCATGCACCTATTGGAGAGCTGGTGGGGGCTTGTCCCCCTGCCAGAACCTGGCAAGGAGGAGGGCGCACGCCACCCTAGGCGTGTGCCCAAGTTGGAGGCGCCTAGGAGTCCTTGTTGGACAGGACTCCATCTCCTTTTTGGATTCC
>QRFJ01000564.1:230058-287609 GCA_006176705.1 Cocos nucifera
TTTGAAAAATAGTTTATTCAAGAATAGCGGCCATTGGAAAGCAGATTAAGCTTTGATGAGAAAGTCTCACAAATGACTAAGGACCAATTGGAACCAAATCAGGTTGAGGCCAATAAGAACACTACACTCCTCACACCTCGTAGATCGAGAAGAGTTTTCCGTCCCCGCTGAAAGATACTTAGATTATTATTTTCAGAGGAGTGTAGAAATATTTCTTGTAGGTAATGGTGCTCATGGTGATGATCCGCAAAACTACAACAGGCCGATATCAGATTATCGACTCTGAGAAATGGCTAGAGGCAATGCAGTCAGAAATTGACTCGATGCACCAGGAAGTTAGATACAGAGGTATAAGTACCTATGGCGTGTAATGGACTTCAAGAGAAGATTGGTGGCAGATGGAATGTGGAGATTCCAAGGCTAGAACTTAGTGGCAAAAGTTTATAGTCAAACGTGAAAGGCAAATTGACCTATCAGGATACCTTTTCCCTAGTGGCCTATGGCTAAAAATCCATCCGCACATTGCTTGCCGTTGCAGCCTTTTCGATTATAGAATATGGCAAATGGACGTGAAAATGGCATTCTTAAATGGATATCTTGAGGAAGATTATCTATATGGAATAGCTGCTAGGTTTCGCATCCAGTGATACTGATCATAGAGGTTTGCAAGCTGCAAAAGTCCATATATGAGACTTAAGCAAGCAATCTCGAGCTGGGAAACACTCTTCAATGATTGCGATCAAAAAAGTTTGGTTTTCATAAAAAATGAAGAGGAATCGTATGTCTCAAAGGTCAGTAGGAGCGCTGTTGTCTTTCTCGTATTGTACGTGGATGACATCCTCCATATTGGGAATGATATTCCCATGATGACGATAGTCAAATTATGGTTGTCCAAGGGATTCTCCATGAAAGACATAGGTAAAGCATCCTTTATTCTAGGAATTAAGGTCTATAGGGATAGACCGAATAGGATGCTAGGACTTTCACAGAAGATGTACATAAAGAAAGTACTAAAGAGGTTTAGTATGGAAAACTCTAAGAGGGGATTAATACCCTTCAGACATGGTATTCATCTTTCCAAGAAGATGTGCCCTAGCACACTTAACGAAATAGAATGCATGAGCAAGATCCCTTATGCTTCTGCAATAGGGAGCCTCATGTATGCCATGCTATGTACACGACCTGATATAGCCCATGCTGTGAGTGTCACAAGCAGATATCAGTCAAATCCAGGTGAAGAACACTGAACTTCTGTGAAATGTATCCTTAAGTATTTAAGAAGAACTAAGGATATGATGTTGATCTTTGGTAACGGAGAACTTCAAGTCCAAGGATACACAGACTCAGATTTTATCTCCGATGTAGATGATCGAAAGTCGACATCTGAGAGTTTGTTTGTGTGCAATGATGGTGCTGTCAGCTGGAAGAGTTCCAAGCAAACTATGATAACAGATTCCACCATGGAAGCAGAATATATCACTATATCAGAGGCTGTGAAGGAAGCATTCTGGTATAAGAAGTTTGCTGCAGAAATTGGAGTAATACCATCAGATGCCATTCCTCTATACTGCGACAACAATGGCACCATAGCCCTTGCTGAGGAGCCGAGGTCTCACGAAAAATCTAAGCACATTGAGCGGCAATACCAACTCATCCACAATTACCTGGAGAAAGGTTACGTCGAGGTCAAGAGAGTCGACTCCACAGACAATGTGGCAGACCCGCTTACAAAGCCATTGGGCCAGCAGAAGATCAAAGCCCATTTTAAGAAGATGGGACACAGACTTATAACCAATTGGCTTTAGAACAAATGAAAGATTGTTAGATATATGTGCTCTAGAAGCCAAAATTGGCTGACACTTGTAATACACTTCTAGGGGCAAATTTGGTAATTTTGACTAAAATCAATTAAATGGGTTATTTTCTATCACATATGTTTATTTAGTGTCTGTGATACATCCTTTGAGTTAATGATAATGATAATTCATATTTTCAGAGTTGAAAAATTTAAGACATGAATAATCATTATTAACTCATAAAATGCTTCCAACCATAGACATCACGAGGTGATGGTATAGAGTTGGTGTACAATTGCTTCTCTTTAGTAGATGAAGTCTTAAGTCTACGTGGTGGAGACATCGGGTGAGAGTACAGGTACTCGTTAGATGGGGACGAGGTGGGTAGCCACCTCGAGTAGTCATTAGGAAGTCTACCTTCTCATCAACGACTGACTCGATGCTGCACAGTGGTGTGTCTAGTTCTTTGACCTGAGGTCATCGACAGTTCACCTTGAGGGTATAGTTACTGCTTTGACCATAACTCGGTCTCCTAGCCATCTGGAATCCTGAGTGTATGTTGGCTTAGCATGTTCATTGTAGGAACTTGCGATTGCATCAAGATTGTAATCTATCTACCTCGGTGGTAGAGGAGCAGCCCTATGATGATCATGAGAATCAAGTCCAAAAGCCCATGGCCACGGTAGAGTGAAATAATAGAAAAAGTTTCTATTTAGGTTTTCACATCGAACTTGAATCGAATGATTACATCATACGACAGAGACTAGGATTTGACGAGTTCACCTAAACCTTAATCAGATCGGAGCTCAAGATAGAAGAACTTAATCACACAGGTAGCTGCACCAAGAGGTTCGCATTCAGCTCTGATGGGTTCCCACCATATACTGCTAGGTGTCACTGGTGGATTTTGGGAGCAATTAGAATGATTTAGATGATCGATCATTCTAGCTGTTCGAATCAAAAGAGTTCTGATCCATCGAAAGGAGTTTCAATAATGTCGATGATAGAGATCATGACATATCCCATTACCATACAGAACTGAACCTAACTGGGTCACACAAATAAGGGTTTGAATCTGATGATCATTAATTGAACTGATCCAGTTCAATTGATCTGAATGAGATTCAATTAGGTTCAAGAAAATCATGCTAGCACTCGATTGAACCTAACATTCTTCTTTTACTATCATAAATAATTGTCCTGACTGAGCCAAAGGAGTTTGTGCTTAGTCAGAGGCCTTCACTTGGTCTGACTGGACCCTGTTTAGGTCAGAAAAGGGTTGTCTTATTTTGTAAGATAATATCTGCCATTTTTGGTCATCTATCATTTCTCGTCCTTTGACTTTGGTCAAAAATTGACCTTTGACTGGTCAAATGTTGACCATTGACACTTTGACTTTTGTCCATCTGTCACGCACCTATTGAAGAGCTAGTGAGGGCTTGTCCTCCTACCAGAACCTAGCAAGAATGAGGGCGCACGCCATCCTTGGCATGTGCCTAAGCTGGAGGCACCCAGGAGTCCCTATTGGATAGGGACTCTATCTCCTTTTTGGATTCCGATTAGACTTCTCCTAAGAGCCAAGTTTGACTGGTCTTAGGTGCTATCTAAGGAGGAATCCAAGGGACTCTATTTTCATCAATCAGATTTAGATCTGATTTCACAATGAGTTATGATTAGTTGGGAAGAAGAGGAGTTGGATCACGCATAGTCTATAAATAAGACCCTACGCCCAACTCAAAAATTATCTAAGAATTCTCCATGCCCCAAGGCTGCCTCTCTCCTCCTCCTCCATGCCAAGACCATCTTCTCCTTCTCCTCTCCATGCCCAAAGGAGTTTGGGATCCAAGTTGGTGCAATCCAGATGAGAGAAAGACGACAGAAAGCTAGAAGGCTGCGCTGCTGCAAAGGACAACTACTGATCTTTGAAAGGTATTTTGAAGATCCTCCAAATCAGATTTAGATCTGATTTTTGGAGATGTGATAGAGAAGAAGAGGATTTTCAGATCCAGCCTAAGTGGATACTAGTAGAGGCCAGGCACTTGCGTGGCTAGATCCAGAACCTTCCACTACTTACAGGATCATCAATGGATAATAGGATTACCCTACGTCAAGGTAAATTAAATTTGATTTAATTTATCTAAATTTATTTTAATTGTTAAAATAATAAAGATCAGATCAAAAACATCTCAGATCTATTTTGGATCAAAGAGAAAAATTTTTGAAATATATCTTGATCCGATCAGATCTAAATGAACTATGTCCGGGAAATCAAAATTTTCCTTCAAAGATAGGGTTAACAAATTGGAAAAAATCGGGCTATTGAGTCCATTGACTTTTGAGTCATATCCAATTTATGAATCTTGTCTTCATGGCAAAATGACTAAACTCTCTTTTATAGGATATGGGAAAAGGGCCATGGATCTTCTTGCCCTAGTACATACTGATGTGTGCAGCCCATTTGATGTGCCAACTAGAGGCAATTTTATCTACTTCATCACCTTTACCGATGATCTATCTAGGTATGGGTATGTGTATCTTATGAGACACAAGTCTGAAGCTTTTGAAAAGTTTAGAAATTCAGATATGAAGTAGATAAACAAACTGAAAAATCCATTAAGGTTCTTCGATCAAATCAAGAAGGTGAATACCTTAGTCGGGAATTTCTGGACTATCTCAAGAAAAATGGCATAGTCTCTCAATGGACTCCACCTGGAACACCTCAACTCAACGTGATTTCAGAATGGAGGAATCGGACCCTTTTAGATATGGTCTGATCTATGATGAGCTTTACAGACCTTCCTAATTATCTTTAGAGATACTCTTTATTAACTGTAATATATTAACTGAATAGGATTCCTTCCAAAACCATTCCTACCACACCGTATGAGATATGGCATGGTAAGAAATCAAGTCTGAGTCATCTCAGAATTTGGGGTTGTCCGGCTCATGTCAAAAGACAACAAGTGGATAAGTTAGACTTCAAGTCCTTTAAAGCTTGATTTATAGGATATCCTAAAGAGTCATTAGGATATTATTTCTACATTCCAGAAGATCACAATGTGATTATGAGTCGACATGCCATCTTTCTTGAAAAATAGTTTATTCAAAATAGCGACATTGAAAAGCAGATCAAGCTCGATAAGAAAGTCTCACAAGAACAACGAGCTAAGGACCAAATGGAACCAAATCAAGTTGAGCCAATACAATCACTACCTCCTCCACCTCATAGATCGAAAAGAATTTTTTGTCCCCTTGAGAGATACTTAGGTACTATTTCAGATGAAATAGAGAAAATATTCCTCGTAGGTAATAGGGTTCGTGGTGATGATCCCAAAACCTATAACAAGGCGATATCGGATATTGACTTTGAGAAATGGCTAGAGGCAACGAAGTCAGAAATTGACTCGATGCACTCAAACCAAGTCTGGACCTTGGTAGATCCACCAAAAGGTATAGTACCTATTGGGTGTAAATGGATCTACAAGAGAAAGATTGGTGCAGATGAAAATGTGGAGACATTCAAAGCTAGATTAGTGGCAAGGGTTATAGTTAGCGTGAAGGCATTTACTATCAGGATACCTTTTCGTTAGAAGCTATGCTAAAATCCATCCGCACATTGCTTGCTGTAGTAGCCTATTTCAATTATGAAATATGGTAAATGGATGTGAAAATGGCATTCTTAAATGGATATCTTGAGAAAGATATCTCTATGGAATAGCCGCTTGGTTTATGCAAGTTGCAAAGGTCCATATATGGACTTAAGCAAGTATGTCAGAGCTGGAACACTCATTTTAATGATGTGATCAAATTATTTGATTTCTTCGAAAATGAGGAGGAGCCATGTGTCTTCAAAAAGGTTAGTGGGAGCGCTGTTATCTTCCTTGTATTGTACGTGGATGATATCCTCCTTATTGGGAATGATATTCTCATATTAACCATAGTTAAAATGTGGTTATCCAAAGAATTCTCCATAAAAGATCTAGGTGAAGCATCCTTTATTCTAGAAATTAAGATCTATAGAGATAGACCAAATAGGATGCTAGGACATTCACAGAAGATGTATATAGAGGAAGTGCTAAAGAGGTTTAGCATGAAAAACTCTAACAGAAGATTAGTATCCTTCAGACATGGTATTTATCTTTTCAAGAAGATATGTCCTAGAACACTTGAGGAAATAGAACGCATGAGCAAGATCCCTTATGCTTCAACAATAGGAAGCCTCATGTATGCCATGTTATGTACACGACCTGATATAGCCCATGCTGTGAGTATCATGAGCAGATATCAATTGAATCCAGATGAAGAATACTGAACTTCTGTGAAATGTATCCTTAAGTACTTAAGAAGAACTAAGGATATATTGTTGGTCTTTGGTAATGGAGAACTCCAAGTCCAGGGATATACAGACTCGAATTTTATGTCCGATGTAGATGACCGAAAGTTAACATATGAGAGTCTGTTTGTGTGTAATGATGCTGCTGTCAGTTGGAAGAGTTCTAAGCAAACTATGATAGTAGATTTTACCATGAAAGCAGAATACATTGCTGCATCAGAAGCTGTGAAGGAGGCATTATGGTACAAGAAGTTTACCGTAAAAATTGGAGTGATGCCATCAAATGCCATTCCTCTATACTATGACAACAATGGAGCCATAGCTTTAGCTAAAGAGCCAAGGTCTCATCAGAAATCCAAGCACATCGAGCGGCGATACCATCTCATCCATGATTACCTCGAGAAGGATTACGTCGAGGTCAAGAGAGTCGACTTCATAGATAATGCGGCAGACCCACTTACAAAGTCATTGGGCCAGCAAAAGATCGAAGCCCACCTTGAGAAGATGAGACTTAGATTTATAGCCAATTGGCTTTAGGATCAAGTGGGAGTTTGTTAGATATATGTGCCCTAGAAGTCAGAATTGGCTGACACTTGTAATACACTTCTAGGGGCAAAATTATAATTTTGACTATAAATCAATAAAATGGGTTATTTTCTATCACATATGTGTATTTAGTGTCTGTGATACATCCTTTGAGTTAATGGTAATGATAATTCATATTTTCAAGAGTTGAAAATTTAAGACATGAATAATCATTATTAACTCATAAAATGCTTCCTGACCATAGGATCATCATGAGGATGGTGATTGATCCGGAAGGTTGGTGTACAATCGCTTCTCTTTAGTAGATGAGTCTTGAGTCTATGGTGTGGAGACACCAGAGTGAGAGTATAGGTACTCGTTAGAGAATGAGGGCACTGAGCGTGACCACCTCGAGTAGTCATTAGGAAGTCTACCTTCTCGTCAATGACTGACTCGATGCTATAGTAGTGTGTCTGGTTCTTTGACCTGAGGTGCATCGGTAGTTCACCTTGAGGGTGTTATAGTTTGACTACACCATGACTTGGTCTCCTAGCCATTCGGAATCCTGAGGTGTATGTTGGCTATAGCATGTTCATTGTAGGAAATTGGATTGCATCAAGATGGAAAATCTATCTACCTCGGTGGATGAGGAGCAGCCCTATGATGATCATGAGAATCAAGTCCATATGCCCATGGCCATGGTAGAGTGAAATAATAGAAGGAGTTTCTATTAAGATTTTCACATCAAACTTGAATCGAATGGTTAAATCATATGATAGAAATTAGGGTTTGACGAGTTCACCTTAACCCTAATATGATCGGGGCTCAAGATAGAAGAACTTAATCACATAGGTAGCTACACTGAGAGGTTCATTTTTAGTTTTGATGGGTTGCCATCATATACTGCTAGATGTCACTGATGGATTTTGGGAGCAATTAGAATGATTTAGATGATCGATCATTCTAGTTGTCTGAATCAGAAGAGTTTTGATCCATCGAAAGGAGTTTCGATGATGTCGATGATAAAGATCGTGACATATCCCATTACCATATAGAACTAAACCTAACTAGATCACACAAATAAGAGTTTGGATCTGGATATCATCAATTGGACTAATTTAGTTTAATTGATTTGAATAAGATTCAATTAGGTTCAAAAAAATCGTGCTAGCACATGATTGAGCCTAACATTCTCCTTCTACTATCATTAAAAGTTGTCTTGACTGAGTCAAATATATTTATGCTTACTTAGGTACCTTTACTTGGTCTGATTGTAGCTTGTCTAGGTCAGAAAATGGTTGTCTTAATTTATGAGATAAATTTGAGACAATACCTACCATTTTCCATCACCTGCTAATTCTTGTCTTTTGACTTTGGTCAAACATTGATCTTAGATACTTAGACATCAGCCCATGTGTCATGCACCTGAAGGAGAGCAGATAAGGGCTTGTCCCCTTGCTAGAATTTGGAAAGGAGGGGGCGCACGCCTCCCAATGGATAGGGATGCCTGGAGTCCCATACGAATGGGACTCCAGGTTGCTTCTTGGATTCTACTTAAGTGGTGCCTAGGAGTAGACTTTGATCAATCTTAGACACCATCTAAGGATGAATTAAGGGTGCTCTCATCTGGTTAGATCAGGTGATGTCATCCCACCAATCAAATTTAGATCTGATTGCACGAAGCAACGTGATTGGTCGGGATGATGTGGTAGTGCATGGCGCAGTAGGATCTATATAAACCCTATCTGTGCCTAACTTTAATAGAGTTCTCTCTTAGCCCATGCCCCAAGGCTACTCCTCTACCTCCTCCATGCCAACTTCTGATCCTCTCTCTCCTCTCCATGCCAAAGAAATTTTGGGCTCTAGTTTGGTGTGATCCAAGCAAAAGAAAGGTGATGAGAAAGAAAGAAGGCAGCACTGCTGTAGAGATGACTACAGATCTTCAAAAGGAGTTTTGAGGATCCTCTAAATCAGATCCAGATTTGATATTTGGAGAGGTGATAAAGAAGGAGAAGATCTCTAGATCCAGTCTGAGTGGATATCGATAGAGATCAGGCACTTGTGTAGCTAGATCCAGAACCTTAGGCAAACAACAGGATCATCAAAGGATAATCTGATCACCCAACATCAAGATATAAATTAAATCAGATTTAATTTATTTTTATTTTTATTTATTAGATCTATAAAATTAGATTCAAAATATTTTAGATCTAATCTAGATTCATAAGAGAAATTTTTAAAATATCTCTCTTGATCCAATCAGATCTGAACGAATCTGATCCAAAAAATTAGGATTTTTCCTTCAGAGGGTCCTTGGGCATGGGGTTCCATAGGCACCATACTAGGTGTCTAGGTGAGAGAAAAGAGAAGAAGAAGAGGATCTTCTTCTAGGGCTGTTTTATTTTAAATCTCTTCCCTTTTTTTGAGTTTTTCTGAGAGAGTCTTAGATCAGTAAACTCTCATCTTCCTTCTCATATTTTGGAGAGTCCAAATTTTGAAGAAAGGAGCATCAGATTGATCGTTGAAGATGGATCTGTACAGTACTAGCATGCTGTGTTGATTTTCTACATCGAACTTCATATCAGTGTTCGTAAACTTGTATGGATGACTGCTAGAAGTTGGATGTGTGTGCAGCTTATGACATCATCCTCAAGTCTGGATCAGTAAGTTAGAATCTCTAACTTGCTCAGGTAATAGATATAATCTATAAACTTCATATCTGCATTTGATGTAGTGTAGATCTAGGTTGATTTGATCAATCTTTTTCTTTCTTGTTTGATTTTAATTTTTGATTTAATATCATGCCTTAATCATATAATAGATTTAAGATCTAGGTATTTACATATTTATTTAAATAAATATTTAATTTATTTAAGTCTTCTGCTATAAGATCTTGAAAAAGTTTTCAAGATCTACCTATAAAACCCTAGATCTAGTTCCTTCATCGACCTCTACCTAAGCTTCTGCTTGAGCTTCTATGCGGGCCTCTTTGATAGCCTTGGAAACCTTAGCTTGGTGATGGTATGCTACTTCTGAGTGGGAGTACAAATAGTGCCCCAACTATAAAAAACAATGAGTTATGACTTTAAGGTCTTTCGATGATCAATCAAACATAAATAAGCTGATTACCTCTAGGAAGGCCATGAAAGATTCTTTGAACCTCTCCTTCTCACCTCTGCAAACCATCCTCTCAACGATGTAGGGAAGGACACATCCTTCCATCAGGGGTTGGATGACCTTCCAGACATCCAGGGAACCCCGTTCCTATTTGGAGTCATGGTTGCCATTGCCACCAGTGCTTCTCTTGACCTTCCTAGTGGCAACCCTTTTTCTCTTCTTCTCTATTCTCTCTTGGTCAGAAGGTGCTGAGGTGTTAGCTTCGTTGGGTAGAGGCAGACTTAGTGTGGGTGTAGCAATTTCAGGGATGGGCGTAGCTTGAGTTGGTGTGGTCGAGCTTTGACCTTTTGCCCTAGCCTGCTTCGATGATTTTCTAGAAGAGCTGCCCTTTCTCTAGAGGGTCTTAATCTTTTTTAACAGTTGGTTCAACTCTTCCGGAGTCATCTCTACATTGATATAAGAACTAGTTAGAAGAAAGAACAAATTTTAGTTAATGAAATGTAGTAGTATATTTATGGGATTTAGAGGACTCAAGCTGAGGTTGAATAGAGTTTGATCTTCTAACAGAATAGACAAGGGAGGGGCTTGGAAATCCCTCAATTTATTCGCTGAGTTGAGGTCATTTCTCTCTAGCCCAAGAGCTTGGCGAGTGGAGTCTCTTAACTGCCTCCATGCAGGAAGCCTAAATTGTATCGAAGGACTTGAGATAAAAAAAAAAATTTGTCCCTCTAGTTATGAATAGAAGAAGGAGCACCCTTAAGCAACCCCTTCTTGTAGAATTGGGAGGATGCGTACCATCATCTCTTGAGAGTGGGATAATGCTTGAAGGTAAAATAGTTTCTGAATAATGAAATGGTTGGCTGGACCTCAACCGTGATATAGAGAGAGAGGAATCCTATGATGAACTTAAAGGAGTTCAGAACTATGGAGGTGAAGGAGATGTTCAAGAATCTAAAGAGTGCTATGATGAAGGGAGGAATCAGAAGCCAAAGTCCAGCACAAAGAGCTTCAACATACAAGTAGAAGTGACCTGGGGAAGGAGAGCAGGCTTGGTCACTCTGTCTGGGAAGCCCTAGTTTGTATTATGAAGAAACCCCATATTGGATTCTATTGGTGTGGAAATCCATGAGGATGTCGGAGGTAGCTAGAGTTGGAAAGATGAGGCCACCGATGGGACCTACAAAATAAAGTCCAAACTAAAGGTGGATGGCTCCAGCAGGACGCTCTGACGCTCAAGTTAAATCTCCGACCAACTAGAATGGAGTGCTCAAGAAATAAAGAAACAGAGTAACAGGAAAGGAAAAAGAGCTTAGGAAAATATATATCTGGAGGGTCCCTTTTATAGATGGAGCATGTAACAAACTGATGATGATAGCCATAACCATCTGGTAGTGGGCCGCTCGGGGTCATGTGGAGTTTATTACAAAGGATGGTGTCCGTTGTCATGACGTGCCAGTCTTTTGAGATTTAATAGTTGAGGTTCGGATGGAATGGATGTTGGCAGTGAAGGGCCTCAAATCACAATGATTCCAGAGAAGTTCGAACTTCTCTAAGGTCATCCGTGTGTAAGTTGGTTTGTGTTTAGTGGGGAGCTAAATTTATTTGGATGATGAGATCCTTCTAGATGATTGAAAGGAGTTTGACTAGATGAAGATCGACTGGGAGGAATTTGCCTGCTGATTGGAACAAGATTACCTAGAAGGAGTGCAACTGGAGGAGTTCATCCGAAAGGAGTGTGACTGGAGGAGTTTGTCTGGAGGGAGTGCGACTAGAGAAGTTCATCCAGAAGGAGTGTGACTAGAGGAGTGTGATTGGAGCTTAAGTCTGTCTTTCATTTTTAGTCAAAAGATAAGATGAACATAACAATAGTTCTCCTTTACTGCTCAAGATCGTGTTGCTAGACTTCTATGTGCTTTCGAGAAGCTCTGTAGTGCGAGCTCGCCGCTGAGGTCAATGAATTCCAGCAGGAGGGGGGTCAGCAGCCAAAGATTCTGGCCAAGAACTTTGGTGGAGATTGTTCTACCCCCAACACTTGTCTGCATACTCTCGAATTTGAATTTTGAAAGAAGGGAGTATAGAAGTTGCTGCAACCAAACTCCCTTGCTAGCTTTCCGCTCTCGGAGGGTGAAACTTTTTGTCTTTTTTCAAATTGGTGCTAAAGTTTGATGTCGAATGATCTGAAGGGATCAATTTCCTCGAAAACCCATCAAGCACCAAACTCTATGTATGATACAATTATTATTTCACCGGGCGACGGGCGTGATTGGGACACATGGCAAATTAGGGCTGGTTGAAGAAATTCTACAATCATTAATTCCTCTGGTTCTAATTTTCTATTTAAGCCTCTTCTTCTTCTATGGCTTCTCACTTTCATCTATGCTCCTTCTTCTTCTCCTTCCTCTATTCACTATTGTCCCTTGAGCATCCCATGTTGCTTTTGTTCTCTCGCAATGCTTCCGATCGTCAGTGTACTTCTTGGCTATTCTTCATCTTTTCGATCTTCTTTTCGAGCTTTTTGATCGGCCTAGGTCAGTCTCTCATCCTTGCTCTCCCAATTTCTAGCCTTCCCACATTCTTTTGGAATCTTTTCAAGCTTGTCTGGGTAGGTTTCGCTATTCTTCTTTTTTGAGTCTTCATCGCCTCTTTTTCTTAAGTTTTTTGGAGACTTTTCTAGATTTAATTTGATCTAGATATCGTCCGAGATTTCTTGGTCTAGCAGTTCTAGGAGTCTAGTTGACCCAAAATTCCAAAACCCTAAGATCAAAATAGAATTTGAACCTATAGTACCTTGGCCAAATCTCATATCGAGAACCATCCCTTGCTCCCTAATCTTTGAAGACCTATCATTAATCAGGATCCAGTATGGGGTGCCTATTGAGTACAAGCTAGAACTTTCTGGATCAAGTGGTCGAGCTTGTGCCCCTCCTCTAGGTTGGTTTTGCTTGTATTTGGAGACCTTTCATGCTGGATTGAGGCTTCCTCTTTCCATCTTTGTTGTAGCTCCTTTTTGTTTTCTAAATATCTTCTTAGCTTCTATAGTGCCAAACTCTTTTAGATTCATAATAGGATTCCTTGCTCTCTGTATATCTGTTGAAGTTCAGCCTACCATTTTTCTTTTTTGAACTTATTTTACCTTCAAATATCACCCTACTGCAAAGGACTGGTGGTATGTTTCATCCCAATCTGGCAAGAAGGGGTTGCTCAAGGATGCCCCCTCTGCCATTTATAAGTAGAAAGAGAAGTTCATTTTTGTTTCTTGTCCGACCTTACACCTAGGACTTCCTTCTTGGAGAAATTTGAAGGATTCTATCCATCGAGTCCTGGGATTAGAGAGAGGACCAGGAGTCAGTTAACAAAATTAAAGTTATCGAGCTCCTCCTATATCAAAGCTAGTAAAAGAACAGACTCTGTTCAACCTCAACCTCAGTCCTATGAACCCAGCAGGTATATGAATAAAGTTTGTATGTTATCCCCCATTTCTTCCTTTTTTTTATAACTATAGTCTTTTCTTCATTGCAGAAATGGATGCTAAGACAGTTGAGATGCTCTTGAAGGGGCTCCAAGCCTACAAGAGAATGGGTATAGCGTCTGGCAAGCCTTCCAAGAGAATGAAGGTGGGTGAACCTAGCCCTTGTAGGTGGTGTGCCTTAGGAGGCCACGGGCGGAGCCAGGGTGAGGTCTTCAGGGAGGCTAGGATAGGTATGGTCCTAGGGCAAGGACAGGAGTTATCCTAGGGTGGAGGCGGCATATAACTCTCCACGGGCTTAAGGTTCGGGTATTGAGGGCCTCAAGGGGCTTGGTTGGTACTTTAAAAATTTGGGATTCAAGGTGGAGCAAGGAACCAAAGTTGGAGAATCAAGACTGCAGAAAGAAGATTTTCTGTAGATTAGCCAGCTCAATCCAAAACTGAGTCGGCTAATTCTCATAGCACAGGCAAAACAAAAAGGTCGAGTTTCAAGACTGTAGGCACGGTACAGAACTGGGCTGGCTTAGTTTCAGATTGAGCCAACCTAGTGAAACTTAGCTGGCTCAGTGCTGAGACTGAGCCGGCACAGTGCACGGGCAGAGTTACGTCAGGATCTATTTTGGACTAGGGTCTAGGTTGATCCTAGGAGTTTTAAGGCCTGGTTTGAGAGATCTTAAGAGAGCTAATTCATGTATGGGTTGGAATTAGATCCAGGGTATGAGAGCATGTAAGACTTGGGCTCGATGAGTGCTTTCATGTATTGGATTAGCCTAAGGGATTTTTTAAGCTGGGATTTATTAGGGTTCATGTGGAAACTCTAGGGTATATAAATCAAGATATTGTAACTTTTACAAAATTAAAGAAAATACAATTGAGCTTTTCTCCCTAACTCTCTTCTCTCTTCTCTTTGGTTCTAACACTAAAATCCTAGCTTCTCTCATCTTTCTTAGATCTTCTTTAGTTTGCTGGATTAACGTCCAGGTTTATGCAAGAGATTGGATCTACGATTGTGGCTCCGAGCAGTTATAGGAACAATAGCCGTATAGCATCTGCTGATGCCAACCCTGCAACTGTGGTTGCCGCTATCATTGAGGTTGTCCCTGTTGCTGGGGTCGATGCCACTACCAAAGGTGCAAGGCCTTTGATGCCTCCAAACCCTCTTGCCGAGGTCCAAGCTCTAGAACCTCCTCTTGGAAAGAAAAATGAGGTGGAGAAGAAGAAGACAAGAAAGGCCTCAAGAAAGTCTTAGTGGAAGGCCTGCCATAATGATGATTTCGATGCAGAGTCGAGAGAGAACCCCTTCAACAATCATGAAGTCATCAGGGATTTGGTTGATGGGTTCACCATACCCAAGGTCGTAGATCGAATCATTGATGCTGACGTCGATCAATGCACTTTGGACTTACTTGGATCCTTCCTTAAGGTAGTCATTTCATCTTTCTTTTTCTTTCTAAATTTCTCAATGTTTACTTGTTTGCACGACCCATTTCATCATCATATGTATATTTATTAAACAAATGGGTCACCAACTGCTTGGCTACATCAGATCATTGAACTACTCAAGGTTAGAGCTGGTGAAGGCCCAAGAAGATTATCAAGTCAAAGTTTGTCACCTTCAGGAGGAGAAAGTTGCCGAAATTAATCACCTCATGGAGGAGAAGGCCGCTGAGGTTGGGAGTCTTCAAGAGGCATTGAAGGAGGAAGAGCAAACATCGGTGGGGTTGAGGGCCACTTTGGCCTCTAAAGAGGAGAAGAGGAAGAAGATCGAAGCCGAGGTCGCTCAACTAAAGGGGCTAGTTTTAAGATAGATCTTGGAAGCAAAGGCCCAAGCAATAAAGGAGTTCAAGATCTCCTCTAAAATGAGAGACTTGAATGTCGAGTTCAGCCGAGAGGCCTTCCAATAGGGGTTCGAGCTTTGCAAAGATCGAATGGCTAGTAAATTTCTGGAGCTCGACCTCGACTTCTTGTATGAAAGGGGCTTCTGAAGAGGTGGCGGATCCATCTATCATTATAACCGACCTCCCGCCTATCGAGCCAGCTTCTGCTACACCTCCAACCTCATCTGCTCCTGCAACTATTGAATGGCCTGCACCGACTGAGGCTACACCAAACCCTTCCACCATTCTTCTGAAGGTTTGAGACCTCCTACTTTTATATTTTCTTTCTCATTTTTCTTTTTTGTATTTGTACATTTGAAATTAATAAAAAGAAATTTTCTTTTATGCTTTTGTTGTGGCATGCTTGCATTTTAGAATACTCATAGCAAGGATAAACATGACTCACCTCCTCGTGATGATGCCACATCGCTACCCCAGGGCCTTCCTCTAAAATCTATCAACAAGGACTAGAAGAGAGAGGTTCATCAGGATAAAAGGGAGCTAGAAAAAATAGAGGACGAGCTTCAAAAGTTGAAGAAATATTATTTTGAGGCCACAATTGAAGTCACTCATCTTCGTCAAGTCCATAAAAAGGATGCTATGGACTATATCAATAAAAAGCGCCATCTGACAGAGAAATTGGAATAGGTAAAAAAGGTCGATAGCAACAAGACATGGGCACTAACGGCCAAGGCAAGTTCCCTAGAAGTCGAGTTGAAGGTCGTGCAAGAAAAGATTCGGTTACTCAAAGGTAACTTGATGTGGTCAACCAGCCGGGAGGAGTATGGCTGGGACTAGACAAAGAAGTTCTCCAAACTCCAAAACCAACTACAGGTAGTTGAGGATTCCCCTAATGAATACAGATGCGACTGGTGTGGCCAAGTCGCCGACTTTAAGGGGAAGCTCCGAAGGGCTGATGATGAGATCACTCATCTTAGGCGATAATTGTTTGAGGAGATTTGAGCTAGCTCAAATGAAGACTCGATAGAGGTTCTATCTTTACAAAGCTCTCTAGAGAACTTGTCCACCTTGTTTGGGAACAGCCAAATAAAAGTATGGGAGTTGAAGATGCAGATGGTCTACTAGTAGGATGCTGTGAAGGATGCAGAGACTGAGTTGTGAGGATTTGTGGTGCTCCCAAGCCTTGGGAGGCCACAGGAGGAGTCACGGTGATGGCTCCAGAGATGATATAAGCACATCAACTAGCATCATCTTTCCCTGGTACCAATTGATGTTCCATGATATTGCTCGAACGCCAATCATCCTTGGCATCACAAGCCCCGATACCATGTTATGGAAGCCCCTGATCTTTAGCACGGACCTGAAGAAACTTGTGACATTCACTATAGGCAGCAAACCACCAATCCGCCACCTGGATCTATGATGGGGCACCTCCCTCCTTAGGCTTAAGGGAGATGCCCTCCTTCTTTAGGGCTTCTTCAAGAACCCTACGGCTTTAACTTTAGAGATAAGAGAAGAAGAGAGAGTTAAGAAAGAAAAGATCTGTATTCCACAGCATTCACAGCATTCTGAAACCCTAATACAATATATGTATTTATATATAGCCATTAGGCCTGACCAAAAAACTCCCCTGGCTAACCCAATACATGAAAGCACTCATCGAGCCCATGTACATCCATGTCTCCTATGCTCTCATTCTCTGGATCTAGACCCAACCCATACATGAATTAGCCCCCATAAGACCTCTAGTGTGGACACTAGAGCCACCAGAAGTCGACAACATAATTTAGATTCAATTTTGATTGAAGAAGCCATAACAGAATAACTCTACTTTAGTTATTTTGTTCTAGTCCTTTTGATTTAATCAATTTGTTCTTTTGATGCATTTAGTTTTGGGTCCGTAGGACCATACTTGGATTTATTTTGGATTGAGCCTTATTTAGAAAGAGACCATCATAAAGAAGCAAGCTTGGTCCACGTCATCTTTGGAGCCACCACCCTCCACACGCCCAGGAAGAAAATATACATGCCAGCATGTGCCATGCCCAAGGATCCTTATGCCAAGTTGTGCCAGGTATCAAGCACCCACATGGAGTTCCTTTCCGTCCCTAGGATTCCTTAAGGGTTCTTGATTTTTTACTTATTTTGTTAACAGACTAATTTCTTCTCTATGATTCCATAAAAGATAGATATGATATATTATTGTATTTGAAAATCATACATAATGTTTTACTTTTTTGTTGGAAGGGTTGATCTTTTTCTTGTAAAGAAAATAGTATTCCTACAGAAATAGGACCCCTAGGGTCTTATATTAACTCATGTATCTTTCATGAGTGAGACAATGAATGAATGAATGATTTTACAATTCCCACAAACACTTGTGTTGGTCACTCCGAGAGGGAGAGGGTGTGAGATCCAAAATCATCCCACGAGGAGAGGGTGTGAGGCCCACCTTTTTCTATCTTTTTAACTTTCATTTTCTTGAGATTCAGTGTTCCTACGATCCTGATTCATCTTCACCATCTACCTACATAAGCCTATTCCACCAAAAGAAGATCTATCTCCTCCAAGATTTTTATCTATCATGCAGAGAGAGAAAGAGTGATCTATTATTCTATAGATCAAACATTGATAAGGACCTTCATTCCTTCTTAACTGATCTTTGATTTTTATTTATTTTTTTTAGATCCGATGTTGGTAAAGATCTAGTTCTTTATCGATAGATCTGCTTGGTTAAAAGATTAAGAGCCATAATCAGGGTAGTTTCTTAACTACCATGATCCGAATTCTTCTTATCTTTTTTTTGGATTTTCTTATGGGCTTAATTTCTTGCTATCCTTCATTCCATTTATATTTCTCTTTTTACAATTATTCACGAGCATGTTTAATTTTTGCTATCTATCTATTTACTTTATTATTGTTAGTTATTTACTGATATCTAAAATGGCATTCATCAGCATTATTTAGATTGATCGTACTTTGGTCCTGTGTCAATTAGTCACACCTCTTGAGCAGAGTATAGGCAATTATACTGTTTATCCTAGGAATAATATGCCATGATCAAACGTGATTTATTGTTGACAAACGAAAGAAAGCTTGATCTTTTCTCTTTTTTTTAGGTTGTCCTGCATCAATTTGGTATCTGAGCTGGATTGATTAGAGTTTTAGTTTAAATTCTGTAATTTAAAATTTTTGCAAGTTAAATTTTCATAATTTAAATTTTGTAATTTACTTTTCAGCATTTTTTTCTTTCTTACTACATCTTATTCCTACATCTTGGACTTGCGTGATCACTATATCAGGTACCCAATACCAACATCCTACTTTTTCACCCAGTACCAACATGGATCTCAATACAACAGCCATCATTAATGCCTTGATTGAGAAGTTTGATGACATGAAAGATTGTATGAAAACTATGAGTGAAAGAATAACAGTACTAGAAGAATCTAGGCAAAGACAATCTGAACTGAGTCTTCCCAACTATCGATAGGATAGAGAAGAAGGAACCTCGACCTAGATCGACCTATAATAGCATGCTCCCATCATAACCAGTTCGACCAGGATGAGCGTGTCCTTAGGAATGTGAAGATCGAAGTTCCAAGTTTTGATGGTTGTCTAGATCCGAAAGAGTACCTAGATTGAAAATTGGGCATGGACCACTATTTTGGATGGTACGAAATGTTTGAAGCAAGGAGAGTTAGATTTGCTAGGATGAAGTTGGTTAGGCAAGTCCGACTTTATTGAAAAAGTGTTGAACGTCTTCTCAATCAAAGAAGATAAGATCTAATAGAAACCTAAGATGAAATAAAGAAGAAACTTAGAGAAAAATACCTCCCCACCTCCTACCAACAAAGACTTTTAGATCAGTGGTAGAGACTTACTCAAAAAAATAGATCAGTCACAGAGTACATCATGAGATTTGATGAGTACCTCATGAGATGTGGAGTAACTGAAGATAGGGTTATTACCTTATCTAGATTTAGCGCTGGATTACGAGAAGATATTCAGTGTGAGCTCTTTTTATGAGAGATAACCATATTAAATAAGCTTATTAACTTGCCCTAAACTTTGAGAGATTTTTTAGGTATTCAACCATCTGTTGTCTTGAACTTAGCTGAGTAACCCCTTCTAGATCGAGACCCAATACTATCCAGACTCTTAGTAATGGACCTCCATCTACAAATTCTATTATGAGAAAAGAAGATAAAGAAAAAAGAGTTGTAGGAGAGTTATCTAAGGAAAGTAGTTCTCAATCCCACTACTTCAAGTGCCATGGTTACGGTCATTTTGCTGCACAATATCCCAACTGATCATTATTTATGGAAGAATTAGAAGAGAAAACTCTAGAAAATATTGAGGAGAAAGTTGATGAAGCTGATCCAGACTTAGCTGAGCAGTTTAAGAGTACTGAGAAAATCCTAAGTTTTGTTGCACCAGAGTCAAACCTTAGGCTTGGAGTCGTTAGATATGTTCTAGCACAAACTAAGGAGAGTGAAGACTGGCGTAGGACCTCTATTTTTCATACCTTCATAAAATTTAGTGATAAAATTTATAAGATAATCATTGATAGAGGTAGCTGTATCGACGCCATCTCCACCGACATGGTTAAGCGATTAGGATTAGCTCCTGTAGATCATTCTAGCCTATACCATGTGTCTTGGATAGATTTTTCCTCTATTTTCATCAAACTTAGATGCCGTGTTCCCATCCAACTCCATTCTTATCAGGATCATGTTTGGTGCGATGTCTTATCCATGGAAGTCAGAAGTATCATATTGGGTCGGCCTTGGTTATTTGATAATGATGTTACGATTTATGGCCGAACCAACTCCTATAGTTTTACTCATAAGGGTAAGAAGATCACGATCAATCCTTCTCCACCTAATGCTACCAATAGAAAGATAGGCAATGGACCGAAAGAAAATATCAAAAAGAAAAGCTTCCATCTGATAGGTGCGAAGGAATTAGAGATGACCGTGAGTAAAGGATCACCAGTTTGGATGATTGCTGCAAGAGAAGTTCGTGAGGACCCTAAGATAGATCATCATAAGAAAGTAGTCAGCATTCTTAGTGAATTTCATGATGTTTTTCCTGAGGATCTCCTAGATCACTTACCACCCATGAGAAACATTCAACATGCCATTGATTTGGTACCTGGATCTACCCTACCCAATTTGCCCTATTATAGGTTGAACCCCACTGAGCATGCTAAGCTACAAAAGCAAGTTGGAGAGCTGATGAAAAAAGAATTCATGAGAGAGAGTTTAAGTCCTTGTGTAGTTCCTACACTATTGACTCCAAAGAAGGATGAAAAATGGAGGATGTGAATAGATAGTCGTGCCATTAACAAGATCACCATTAAGTAACTTTTTTTCATTTCTAGGTTAAATGACATGCTAGATATGATGGCCAAAGTCACTATTTTCTCTGAGATTGATCTCAAGAGTGGTTACCATTAAGTAAGGATTAGATCGGAAGATGAGCAAAAAACTACTTTTAAGACAAAATATGGTTTATATGAGTGGATGGTGATGCCATTTGGGATATCTAATGCTCTTAGTACTTTCATGAGATTGATGACCCAAGTACTACGATCGTTTATAGGAGTATTTGTAGTAATGTACTTTGATGATATTTTGATCTATAGTCAAACTAGGGAGGACTATCTCGATCATCTACAAAAAGTCTACCAAGTCCTTAGAATAGAAAGACTGTATGCCAATTCTAAGAAATGTGCTTTCATGATGGACCATCTACAAAAAGTCTACCAAGTCCTTAGAATAGAAAGACTGTATGCCAATTCTAAGAAATGTGCTTTCATGATGGACCGTGTCAACTTTATAGGTTTTATTGTTACCCCCGATGGTGTGTCTGCCGACCCTAAAAAGATCAAAGCAATAGTTGAGTGGTCGGTACCCAAGAGTGTGCATGACATGTGAAGTTTTCATGGATTAGCAATATTTTATCATAGGTTCATAAAAGGGTTTAGCACCGTAGCCACTTCCATCACTAACTATATTAGAAAGAAAGATTTTGAATGGACTAAAGCAGCTAATAGAAATATTTTGAATGGACTAAAGCAGCTAATAGAGCCTTCCTAAACATTAAGGACAAAATGACCCACGTCCCAATCCTACGTTTACCTAATTTTTCCAAGGTTTTTGAAGTAGCATGCGATGCATCAGGAGTTGAAATTGGTGGTGTCCTTAGTCAAGAAGGTCATCTGGTAACATATTTTAGTGAGAAACTTAATGATTCTAAACTAAAGTATTCTACCTACGATAAGGAGTTTTATGCGGTAGTCCAAGCCCTAAGATACTGGAGACATTACCTACTACTGTAAGAATTTATTTCATACTCAGACCATGAAGCCCTTCGATTCCTGAATTCTTAAAAGAAATTGAATCATAGACATGGTAGGTGGGTTGAGTTTTTGCAAGCCTATACTTTTTTTTTGAAACACCATGCGGGTGTAGAGAATCGCACTGCTGATGCCCTAAGTCATCATCATACTTTGTTGTCCACCATTAGTGCAGAGGTTATTGCTTTTGATAAGATTAAAAAAGATTATGAGGAGTGTCCAGATTTTGGCAGCATACATATCATTTTACGAAAAAGACCATCTAGAGAATATAGTGAATATATCCTTCAGGTGGTTACTTATTTAGAGGAGCTAGGCTGTGTGTTCCTCATACATCTTTAAGAGATTTTCTAATTTGGAAACTACACGCTGGAGGATTAGATGGACACATTGGTAGGAATAAAATCATAGAGTTGGTAGAAGTTCAGATCTTTTGGCCAAGCCTGAAAAGTGATGTCACTCGAATTGTTGCCCAGTTTAGAATGTGTGCCAATGACCAAGCAAAAAAAATAGAACACAAGCCTATACACACCCTTACCTATACCAGACTGTCCTTGGCAAGACGTTAGCATGGATTTTGTTCTAGGCTTACCTAAGACAGTTAGGAAGCATGATTCAGTTCTACTGGTTGTAGATAGGTTTTAAAAAATGGCCGATTTTTTGCCCTATTGCCAAATGTCGGATGCTTCAAAAGTTATAAGAATATACTTTGATGAGATTGTTAAATTGCATGGATTACCCAAAACCATTGTGTCTGATAGGGATGTTAAATTCATGAGCGACTTTTAAAAAATCTTATGGCACCTTCTAGGCACAAAATTAAAATTTTCTTCTGCCTTTCACCCACAAACAGATGGTTAGACTGAAGTGGTCAATAGGAGTCTTGAAAATTTATTGCATTACTTGATTGGGGAACATATGGATAACTGGGATCTTTTATTGCCCCGAGCTGAATTTGCATATAATAGCTCTATTAATAAGTCCATTGACATGAGTCCTTTCCAAGTAGTTCATGGATATCAACCTAGAAAACCAATAGACCTTATCCCACAGCCCATGCATATTAGAATTTTTGAATCTACAGAGTCATTTGCACAGCATGTCAAGAGTTTACATAAAGAGATCAGTAAAAAAATTAGTATTAGTAATAAAGTTTATAAACAGAATGCAGATTCTCATTGACGTGCCTAAGAGTTTGTCGAAGGAGATTATGTGATGGTTCATTTAAGATTTTAAAGAAGATCGGCTCAAATGCATATATTATGGACTTACCTTCTAATTTTGGGATTAGCTCTACTTTTAACATTGTAGATCTCATCGCCTATAAAGAGCCAACTTGGATACCTAGTGAGCCATTTGAGCCTGAACCAACCTTTGAGAGAGAGCCTATTCCTGAATGTCCACCAGCCAAAATGTCAAAGCATGATCAGATTGAGAAAATTTTTGATGAGTAGATCATCTCCACCCAGAGTCGAGGCATCAGCGGTACTTAGTTAGATGGCGAGATTGACTGGAGTTTGAGGATATCTGGATCACTTGAGAAGAGCTACAACGTATTGATCCTGATTTGGTTGAGCATCCCCAGAGCAGAACGACCTCCACTCGATAAGGTCGAGTTCTCCCCACCCTGAGAGAATTGGTGCAGACACCAGAGCCACCAAAAGTCAGTAACATAATTTAGATTCAATTTGGATTGAAGAAGCCATATCCAAATAACTCTACTTCAGTTATTTTGTTCTAGTCCTTTTGATTTAATCAATTAGTTCTTTTGATGTATTTAGTTTTGGATCCACAGAACCATACTTGGGTTTATTTTGGATTGAGCCTTATTTGGAAAGAGACCATCATAAAGAAGCAAGCTTGGTCCACGTCATCTTTGAAGCCACCACCCTCCATACGTCCAGGAAGAAAATACACATGCCAGCATGTGCCATGCCCAAGGATCCTCATGCCAAGTTGTGCCAGGCATCAAGCACCCACATGGAGTTTCTTTTCTTTCCTAGGATTCCTTAAGAGTTCTTAATTTCTTACTTATTTTGTTAAAAGGTTGATTTCTTTCCTATGATTCCATAAAAGATAGATATGATATATTATTGTATTTCGAAACCATACATAATATTTTACTTTTTTGTTGGGAGGATTGATTTTTTCCTTCTAAATGGAATAGAATTCCTAAAGAAATAGGATTCCTAGGGTCCTATATAAACCCTTGTATCTTTCATGAATGAGATAATGAATGAATGAATCACTTTACAATTTCCACAAATACTTGTGTTGGTCGCTCTGAGAGGGAGAGGGTGTGAGACCCAAAATCATCCCACGAGGGGAGGGTGTGAGGCCCACCTTTTTCTATCTATTTAGCTTTCATTTTCTTGAGATTCAGTATTCCTACAATCTTGATTCATCTTCACCATCTACCTACATAAGCCTATTCTCCAAAGAAGATCTATCTCCTCTTCATCTATCAAGTAGAGAGAGAAAAAGTGATCTATTATTCTACAGAACAAATGTTGACAAGGACCTTCATTCCTTCTCAACTGATCTTTGTTTTTTACTTATTTTTTTCAGATCTAATATTGGTAAAGATCTAGTTCTTTATCGATAGATCTGCTTGGTTAAAAAATTAAGAGCCCTAATCAGGGTAGTTTCTTAACTACCATGATCCAGATTCTTCTTATCTTTTTTTTGGATATTCTTGCGGGATTAATTTCTTACTATCCTTCATTTTATTTATATAACTTTTTTATAATTATTTATGAGCATGTTTAATTTCTGCTATCTATCTATTTATTTTATTATTGCTAGTTATTTACTGATCTCTAAAATGGCATTCATCAGCATCATTTAGATTGATCGTGCTTTGGTATCGTATCAATCAGTCACGCCTCCTGAGTAGAGTATAGGGTACTATACTGTCTGTCCTAAGAATAATATGCCACGATTGGATGTGATTTGTTGTTGACAAATGGAAGGAAGCTTGGTCTTTTCTTTCTTTTTTTTTAGGCTGTCCCGCATCAACCTCTCAAACCAGGCCTTAAGACCCCTAGGATCAACCCAGACCCTAGCCCAAAATAGACCCTCACATAACTTTGCCCGTGCACTGAGCTGGCTCAGTCTCGGCACTGAGCCGGCTATGTTCCACTGGGTTGGCTCAGTCTGACACTGAGCCGACCCAATCCTATGCCATGCCAGTAGTCCTAAACATGCAGCTCTCTATTTTGCCTGTGCATTGAGACTTAGTCGATTCAATTTTAGACTGAGCCGGCTAACCTGCAAAAAATCTTCTTTCTATAGTCTTGATTCTCTGACCTTGGTTCCTTGCTTCACCTTATGTCTTAGGTCTCCAAAGCATCGACCAAGCCCCTGGAATCCCTGGAGCCAACTCCATGACTCCTCCCGTGGCCTCCCAAGGCTTGGGAGCACTACAAATCATCACAATCTCCACCTTAGTGCCCCAAGCCTTGGCAAACCCTTCAGCAATGCCCTCCTACACAATCCCACTATCCCTACGCACTCGACAGCACCTATGCAAACATCGCCTCCACCAATCCTCTTCAAATATTGTGCATCCTTGAGGCCTTTGGGATGACCACCTCTACTACTGAAGACCTGTGCTTGCTTCTTGGCACCATCCTAGAATTGTAAGATCCCTTCTGCTTAGCAGCGCATCACTTTCTCTAGACTTTCCTGGAGAACCTATAGCATTTCTATACCAGCACATGTTGTACCACCTGACACGATCTCCTTAAAGCTACATCTGTCCACCTGCATGAGCCGCTCCACCTGGAATAGTGTATCATTGGCACTCTGAACTCATGCCAAATTTACTCTCCACTTGTGAAGCTACCACTATGGAGCTCCACCTATATCCAAAGTCCACCTGATGCCATAGAAGTTGACTCTATCATCGAGTCCCTCGAGGCCAACTACTCAACACTATACTGCTGGGCCAACCACTGCACCTCGAACACCATCATTGTCCCTTCGAACCCTCCACACTCGGCAGCCCTCTTCGAACCCTCCACACTCTGCGGCCCTCTTTGAAGCTATCTCGGATACCTTCGCAACCCGTAGGCACCTTCAAAACCTAAGAGCTTATCCAACTCTTCTGAATCCAGTCATTGAATCCTAGGGAATTCCATCCTAATCCTTCTCTTCTGCTCCTACACCAACCATCACTTCAGTTGCACCCGAAGAACCATCCTCTACCTAAACCATGACTCTCCTTAGTGCTTTTGTAGAAGAAACCTGATCCATGATACTTCCGACTGCTAGAGACCTCCTGGCACTCCCTGAGACCCCTTGGGTCTCCCTAGGACCTGCATCCGATCTCTTTAAGATACCACAGACACTCTCTGCTGAGATACACTCCTCGAACGCTGCACCACCGAGCCTCTATCAGCCCCGTGCCTCCAAGATAGTGCTTTTGTAGCACTCCAGCACTCCCTAGCCTTGTCTTTACATAGCTCTATAGCCATCCAATCTTGACCTACTGGACCTCCATGGATCATCCATCTCCATCACTTCCAAGGCTTTGCAAATTCATGCTCTGATTGAACCGCTGAATACATCTTCGACTACTTTCCCACCTTCTAGATATCGAAGGACGTATAGTCGCTTCTTTAGTCTTCCTTCGATCATTACCCCTTAGGAAACCTCTCTTTAACAGCCCTACACTGCCCATCTTCCTAGAGAACCTTGATGCTCTTTACTAAGATACCTCTCTTGACTGCTGCATCATCGAGCCTCTCTCAGCCCTACATCTTCAGAAAAATGCTACTGCAGCACTCCAGTGCTCCCTGCCTATCATATAACCGTCATACATCCCAATCTTTCTACCAAGACCGATCAGCAAATCATGCACCACATCCTTCCACCCCCAAAAAATCCCTTCTCGTTAATCCTCTTAACCTCCAACTTTAACTCGTTACTTCTGGTTGGCCAAACCACAACAACAACAAGGTAGATTTGAGACATACCGTGGAATCCTTGTATAGATTTTTTATTTCACCTTGTACGACTTCTTCACTTTCATGTACCATCAAGCTCTGATACCAGATGTTGTGGACGGCAATATGGTATCAGAGCTAGGTGATGCCTGGGGTGTTGTGGACAATATATGAGTCGATTGTGCTAAGAAAGAAGTTAAGAGAAGTCGAGGATGACTCATGGAGGCATAAGAAGTTGTTAAATGAAAGTCTGGCGATTCGGCAGAAACTCGAGGAGAAGATCAAAGACTTTAAGCTATCTTTAGTGTTGGTTGATGCTGATAGTCCAAAATTTGACATCGAATAGGACTTCGGCATCTCTTTTCTTTCCCTTCCTTTTTTTTATAATTGGTATTACGGACTTTCCTATGTATTAAACATTTTATTTTAATAAAAATATTATTTTGACAACTTCATCTCAATTGTATGCTTGCATAGCTTTTCACTTTTCCCTTTTCTTTAAGAAAATGAAAGTCTTCATCCATATCAGGATGAGGTTCCCCTCCTATCCCTGATACAGTTGGCCTTTTTCTTGTTTCTCTATCAGGATGAAGTTCTCTTCCTATTCTTGATGGGATTGGACTTCCTTTGTTAGGATGAGATCAACCTCCTATTCCTAACAAAGCTATAGGAGCATAAAAGGACTGTTGAATGGACCTCTCTCCTTCTCCTATCTTAAGTAACAAGAGGTCTTCATCCATGTCAGGATGAGGTCCTCTTCCTATTCTTGACATGGTGGGCCTTCACTCTATCCTCCTGTCGGGACGAGATTCTCCTCTTGTTCTTAATGGGGTTGACCTTTATCTTTATTAGGATGAGGTCCTCCTCTTATCCCTAGCAAGATCATAGGGGCATAAAAGGGCTGTTGAAAGGGCCTCTTGCCTCCTCCTGTCTTAATAATCAGAGATCTTCATCTATGTCAGGATGAGATCCTCCTCCAGTTCCTGATATGATTGGTCTTTACTTTATCCTTCTATCAGGATGAGGTCCTTTTTCTATTCTTCATGGGGTTGGCCTTTATCTTTGTTAGGGCGAGGTCCTCCTTCTATCCCTAACAAGGTCATAGGGATATAAAAGGATCGTTGAAAGTATTAGATGTGTGTCCTAGAAGCTAGATTGGCTAAACACCTGTAATATACTTCTAAGGATAATTTTATAATTTTGACTATAAATTAATAAAAAAAAAATTTCTATCATAGTATGTATTTAAAGTGTCTATGATACATTCTTTGAGTTAATGATAATTCATATTTTCAAGAGTTGAAAATTTGAGATATGAATTTTCATAATTAACTCATAAACAACATCCGACCATAGGATCATCATGAGGATGATGATTGATCTGGAAGGTTGGTGTACGATCACTTTCTTAGGATAGATGTATCTTGAGTCTATGGTGTGGAGACACCAGAGCAAGAATACAGGTACTCATTAGAGAATGAGGGTACAGAGCATGACCATCTCGAGCAGTCATAAGAAAGTCTACCTTCTCATCGATGATTGACTCGATGCTACAGTGGTGTGTATGGTTCTTTGACCTGAGGTGCATCGATAGTTCACCTTGAGAATATTATAGTTTGACTATACCATAACTCGATCTCCTAGCCATTTGAAATTCTGAGGTGTATGTTGGCTATAGCATGTTCATTATAGAAATTGAATTGCACCAATAGGAGATCTATCTACCTCGGTAGATGAGGAGCATGAAGAAACCAGATCTAGGATTTTACAGGTAGATCTTGAAAACTTATTCAAGATCTTACAGTAAAATATTTAAATAAATCAAATAATTATTTAAATAAACATGTAAATACCTAGATCTCAAATCTATTATATGATCAAGATATGATATTAAATCAAAAATTAAAATTAAATAAGAAAATAAAAGGTTGATCAAATCAATCTAGATCTATACTACATCAAATGTAGGTATGAAGTTTATAGATCATATCTATAACCTGAGCAAGTTAGACGTTCTAACTTGCTGATCCAAACTTGAGGATAAAGTCATGAGCTGCACACATGTCCGATCTCTAGGAGTCGTCCACATGAGCCTACGATCTCTGATATAAAATCTGATGCAAGAAATCAGCACAACATGCTAGTATTGTACTGATCCTTCTTCAATAGTTGATTCGATGCTCTCTTCTTCAAAATTTGGACTCTCCAAAATATGAGAAGGAATACGAGAGTTTACTGATTTGAGACTCTCTCAGAAAAAACCCAAAAAAAGGAGGAGAGATTGAAAATAAAATAGCCCTAGAAGAAGACTCTCTTCTTCTTCCCTTTTCTCTCACCTAGACACCTAGTTTGGTGCCTATGGAACCCCTATGCCTAAGAACCCTCTTCCTTTGATTTTTGCACACCCCAAAGCTCTATATTTCATGAAACAATTAGAATAAAATTCATCTAATAAATAGAGAAAAAGAAGAATCCAACTTAGATCAAAATCCTAGACTAGGAATATCCAAACATGAAAAGTTGTTGGGGTGCCCAACTCTTGGCCACCTCCTCCATAATTATTTACGTGGACCAGCAAGGGAGGGCACATAAAAAAGTAGATTACTTTTATGGTATAAGAGAAGAATTAATTAAAAGAGGAGGCGGCACTCAAGGGAAAGTGTTTTGGTCAACAAGGATTCTATCTTATAGAATCCTAAGCAAAACTAACTCCTCTTTTGACTTGGTCTTCCAACAAAATGCCTTATGAGAAAAGAAAGTGAGAAAGAGGGCATGAGAAGTCATGGGAGTGGAGAATTTTCACATAAGAAACAAAACAAAAAGGGCATAGGGTGTGAGGATTAAGTGGCGCAAGTGATAGGGAGTCCTAGTCACACTAGGACTCCTATTTTGACTTGGTCAAACAAGATCTTTTAACCAAATAAAATCAGGATTAAACCAATCCAATTAAATAAGACCATAACCCATTTAAGGACTTAATTAAATTAGATTAAATTAGATTTAATTCTAATTTATTTTTTAATCAAATTAGAGAATTGGGTTAATCCAAGTCCTAGTTAGACTAGGACTAGTTCGTCCTTGCACTTGGCTTATCCAATAAACTGATTAGACTTGATCCAATCAAGTCCAAACTAAATCTAATTAAATCATATTTAGTTAAACTTAATCTCAATCTATTGATTTAATCAAATTAAGCCAATTAGGAATCTAATTGCTAATCGATTCTCCTACAACACTTGCACTAGGTTAAACACCAATCATATTGATTCTTTAATCCTAGAACGATTCTTAATCATTGATCAACCATCCGATCAGATCATAAGCTCTAATGTGTGTGACCTCATAGATCTGAATCTAAGTCGATAGCATAGGAATAAATTTTTATACCAATCAAAGTGACCATCTAGCAATGATACCCGATGGTTGGATAGGTCGAAGGTGTAGAACACCATCCTTAGAACCCATGCAGATATAGTCTCCATATAATTCATCCCTTTGATCACAATGCTCGTAGGACACCTCAGAGTTCAACTATCAACTCTGATCAGGTTGTCCACATTGTATTTCAAAATATCAAATCCATCTGATGGATTACCCTGGCCAAGGTTTTGCTATATTAAAATATAGTGATACATTCTTCTCCAACTCTTGGAGTGGTCAATTCCATCTTAATCACACTCTGACTTCGTAAGTACTTGACTGTGCCCAGAAGCCTTCCATTGTTGAATTAGAAATTTAGTTAGTCCAGTAACAAAGTATAGTGAGTTGCTTGCAAGTCACTGAGGTGATCTTAGGTCTAAGAGATACTTATACCATATCCCATCAGAGACATTCTCGACAACAGAATGCTCTAAAGTTGGTCACGTTCAATGATGATGTACCCATACATCTCACCTATATGCCATACCAGTATCTCTGCACTCTTTAGTTAAGAGGACAACCAACCTATATGGCATATAGCGACCTATGCTCAATAGACGCTGTTGTGCTAATTAACAGCCTATCATTTGATCATGAATAAATTTAAGGACTAATCGATAAATCCTCTCTTTATCGAAACTAAATAGTCCTAAGAACTTCATCACAACAATGGAGTTCATTAGAAGATGTAAATTTATGATGAAAAAAGATGTCAAAATATTTTTTATTAATTAATAAATCAATTATAATTATAAAATAGCTCTACCATCAACAAGCTAATGATTGACTTTGGAAAATAATTTTCAACAACTCCCACTTATCCTAAAGCCACTCGGCATGGTATCTAATATCCATCTTTGACTTATGGTTGTCAAACTCCTTGATTGTCAGGGCTTTCGTGAAGGGATCAGCTAGGTTCTTCTTTTCGTCGATCTTCTAAAGATCGACATCACCACGATTCACGATCTCATGGATCAAATGAAAATAATATAGAATATGCTTTGTCCTCTGGTGTGCCTTTGATTCGTTTGCTTGAGCTATGGTGCCAATGCTGTCGCAGTAAAGCAGGACTGGACCATTAATGGAGGGTGCTACTTCGAGCTTGATGATGAACTTTCTCAGCTACACAGCTTTCTTTACTGCATCTGATGCTGCCATGTACTCTGCTTTGCAAATAAAGTCAGCCACTGTATACTGCTTGAAACTTTTTCAGTAGATGGCTCCACCATTTAGAGTAAAGATATACTCCAACATATTTTTACTATCATCATGGTCAGATTAAAAGCTAGAGTCTGTAAGCCCCACAAGCTTCAGATCTAACTCACCATAAACCAACCATTGGTTCTTAGTATTTCTCAAATACTTAAGGATGATTTTAACCACCTTTCAGTGATTTTCTTCAGGATCAAACTGGTATCTACTCACTACTCCTAGTGAGTATGCCACGTCTGGTCTCGTAAATATCATTACATATATAATAGACCCCACTATCGAAGCATATGAAATTCTACTCATATGCTCTCTCTCTTCAGAAGTTGTCAGATAATCCTTCTTAGAGAGAGAAATTTCTTGGCCTATCGAAAGATAGCCCTATTTGGAATTCTCCATGCTGAACCTCTTCAGCAAAGTTTTTATGTTCGTGGACTGGGATATACCAAGCATCCTTTTAGATCTATCCCTATAGATCTTCATCCCTAGGATGTAGGATGCTTCACCCAAGTCTTTCATCGAGAACTGTGATGATAACTAAACTTTTATTTCTTGTAGTGTGGGGATATCATTCCCAATTAAGAGAATATCATCCACGTACAAAATAAGAAATACCACTGTTGGACCATTTGCCCATTTGTAAATGCAAAATTCTTCTCTGTTCTTAACGAAGCCATACGTTTTGATCACTTTGTCAAAATGCATGTTCCAACTCCGAGATGCCTGCTTCAATCCATAAATGGATCTCTGAAGCTTGCACACCTTGGACTCATCTATGGATGTGAACCCTTCAGGTTGTATCATATACACCTCTTCGGTTAGCTCTTCATTTAGGAAAGCTGTCTTCACATCCATTTGCTAATCTCATAGTCCAGATGGGCAGCAATGGCAAGCATGATTTGAATAGACTTAAGCATTGCTATAGGAGAGAATGTCTCATCATAGTCAATACCATAACATTGATGATACCCCTTGGCAACCAGACAGGCTTTTATAGGTCTCCACCTTTCCATCTACGCTCCTCTTTCTTTTGAAGACCCATTTACACCCAATGGATTTAACCCCTTCAGGTGGGTCAACTAATGTCCATACATCACTGACCTTTATGGAATCCATTTAGGATCTCATGACTTTTAGCCATTTCTCAGAGTTGGATCTCTGCAACGCATTCATATAGGTGATTGGATCCTCATCGTTCTCATCGAATTTGATGGGATCACCATCTTGGACTAAGAATCCATAGTATCTATCCGGATGGTGTGGTAATCTACTGGATCGCCTTAATGGTGCGGGTTCACTAGGCGTCGGATTTGATATGATCAAATCCAACTTAGGTTCAATATTCTGTGTCAGACTTTCTATCTATTGAACTTCATCAAGTTCAACCTTAGAGGCAACAGGTCCTTTGACCAGCATGGTAGAAATAGTATCCTTTTTCAAAAAGGTTCACTAGGAACTTCTTTTCCAAAATGGTTGTCCTAAGGCTAACGATCACCTTTTGTTCATCAGTATGGTAGAAATAGTATCCTTTGATCTCTTTTGGATATCTTATGAATGTACACTTATCAGACCTAGGTCCGAGTTTGTCTGTAACTAATTGTTTGACATAAGCCGGACACCCCCAAATCCTAAGGTGTGAAAGTGCTGGCTTTCGTCCTATGCATATCTCATATGGGATTTTAACTACAGACTTACTTAGAACCCTATTTATTTGATAATAAGTTGATTCGAGTGCATATCTCCAGAAGGATATCGACAAGCTGGCAAATCCCATCATAGATCAGACCATGTCTAATAAAGTCTGATTCCTCCTTTCAGACACACCATGATGCTATGGTATTCTAGGAGGAGTCCATTGGGAGAGAATTCCATTCTCTTCTAGATATGTGAGAAACTCATCAGAAAGGTATTCTCCTCCTTGGTCAAAATACTCTTTCCAGTTTGTTTTCTACTTCACTTCGAAATCGTTTGAACATTTCAAAAGAATCCGACTTATGTTTCATCAGATAGACATATCCATATCCGGATAGATCATCTATGAAAGTGATGAAGTAGATATATCCACCTCGAGCACTTGTGCTCATTGATCCACATACATCAGTATGTACTAGACCTAAGAGCTCGTTGGCTCTCTCACCTTTTCCAGTAATAGGTGACTTGGTCATTTTACCAAGAAGATAGGACTCATAGATTGGAAGTGATTCACAATCATTGACTTTGAGGATTCTCTCTTGAGTCAACCTATTTATCCTATTCTTGTTTATATGACTTAGCCTACAGTGCCATAAGTAGATATCTGATACACTATCTAATCTAGGATGCTTGTCAGTAGAATAGACTACATTAACAGATTGTGATAACATATATACACCATTATTCAATTATCCATAGAAAGCAGTAACACCATTCATAATTCATAATAATATTACAAACTTATTTCTTTATTAAAATTTTATAATTGTTCATGATCAAAAGGCCTACAGAAATGATATTTAAAAAGAAACTAGGACATAAATGATAATCACTAAGAACAACGGTATGAGATTCAAATACAAGTTTCAAAATTTCTGAAGCTAAAATTGAAACTGGTCTTCATCTCCAATGTTTAGGAATCTCTCGCCTTACTTGAATCTTCTACTGACCTACAATCCCTGCAATGAATTGCAAATATGATAAGGGCTATCGGTATCCAATACCTAATTAGTAATATCATAAATAGAGAAATTGCAAGGAGTTATCATATAAATACCTTGCCTAGCAATAGCTTGCTTCTTTCTTTGCCTGTTTGGATCTAGGAAGGCAATGTACTGAGGATGGTTCCTCTATCAGTGCCTCCGCTTCTTGCAAAAGAAGCATTTAGCTTGACTCTTATCGGGCTTGATCTTTCTGGTCTGGTCCTGCACTGATGTCCCAGCCTGAACTTTCACCTTCTTTATTTTCTTCTTCTTGTTCTTCTTTTCTTTTCTAAAGGATCGAGAACCAGAAGATGGACCTCCCACTAAGTTCATCGACTCTTTATGGAGCTGGTGATCCTTCTCAAAGTTCTGAAGTAACCCCAGTAAGCCATGGTAGTTTACTTCAGACTTTGTCATTCTGTAATGAGTAAAGAAAGGGAGATAGGACTTTGGAAGCGAGTTTAGTATTATATGTTTTCCAAGTTATTAATGCAAAGGAACGTCAAGTTTGCTCAAGCGCTCTATCAGCTCAATCATATACAGTACATGATCAGTGATAAAGGCTCCATCCTGCATTTTGGCATTAAAGATGGTGCAACTAGTCTTGTGCCTCTCAACGTCATCGGGTGTGCCAAAAGAATTCTCCAATACTTGGAGCATTTTGTTTGGCTAAGCTATCTCAAATCTGCCACTGAACTCATCGCTCATTGCAGCCAGCATAATGTAGCGGACCGTGGTTCTGTCACTGAGCCACTTCTGATAAGTATCTCTGACTGTTTCACGTGCATTGGTAGCTGGCTCCTCAGGTGCAGGATCCGTTAGCACATATAGGATCCATTTATGCTCCAGGATATTCTTCAACTTTTGGTACCAACTGTCGAAGTTGGGTTCCACCAACTTATCATTATCCAACATTGATTGAAGCGATAGGAAAGTGGCCATGTTTGCACAAAGAAAAAATAAAAGCTAATTAGTAATTGATTCATTAAACCTAAAGATTTGGACTTTAATCAAAAGTTTTGTCCTACTATTTTATTCGAATTGGTAGCCTCTACCTCCAATTAGAGAAATTATCCTAATTTCTTAGTGGGTACTAGAATCCATATAGACTGTACACGAGTTCAACTTTGGTTGGCCCACCCATGTACATCTAAAGATAAGTTCATAATCAATTATTTCTTCAAATAATTTTCAAAAATTAAATTTTGCCCCAGACCCTGATCAGTTACTTTGGCCTTCTCAGAAAAGGATCCAATTAGGTCCAACCATTAACATGACCATACTTGGTCCATCCAACCAATGAATGATCAAGCCCAACTTTGGTTGGCCCACCTGACCACCATTTAGAAAGATGTATCCAAGAGATCATATAATGAATGATAATTCCATCAATCGATAAGCACCAAGCCTTTGGGCCTCCAATGATTATCCAACTGATGAACTCATTATCATCCACTTTAATGAAAGGCTATGATCTAGTTATCATATAACTATTTTATTTTAGGAACTTAATAATTTTAGAGAATTTAATTTATAGAAGTGAGTAGGTCAGATTAACCAGCTAGTCATGATCCTCCCACTAACTTTACCAAGTCAGCTTAAGGGAGACTATTAATAGGCTGATCTAGGAGCACCTAAATTAATCAAACTGATTTACTTAGCTGACATGGGTCAGTTCGAATAGTTAAATGATCTGATCAAACATAATCTCACCAAGAGGCCAGGTAAGTTCGATCAATGGAAGGGTCTGCTAGGCTTACCTTAGACACCATAAAAAATGGTTAGGTAAGTGGGCTGCCAATTAAAAACCACTGATCTGGTTTATCTTAGACACCAACTAGTTTAATTAGTTTCAATTAGATCAACCTAACAGTTCATGCTAGATCACGTAGCTAAGAATCAAGTCCATCTTGTGTCTTGTTAAAGACATGGACTTGACCAACTATAACTATTGCAATTGATCTAGCGAATCCTTGACCTAATCTAAGACAATAATTGATTAAATTTAGTTAATTTTTTAATTAAATCCATTCTTTAATCTAACCGTAGGTCTAATTCAATTAATGGATCTAATCCCTACTAACCCATTAATCTAATGTATTATGATTCGTGTCATAGGATCTTTAGTTTACAATCCTAGACCCTAATCAAATAATTTCTTACTTCTTAATTAAGTTTTAGGCAGAGGGTTGGGGTTTGGCTTTTCAAAAATAGTTTTCATGTTTGTAAAATATTTTTGCAACATGGTTCTATCAACCAAGTTGCATGTTTGATTCATAATCAATATGCAAGTAACATAAACATGAATTTACTTTAGATCTAATCTAAACAGGTTCATGTAATTGAAATAGTTTCAATAATAATCAATCATAAATCTTTCTAGATCAAATCTAACATATTTATGAAGATTAAAACTAGATTAAAAATATTTTTAATCAGATCATAAAATCTCCTAGATCTAATTTAAAATTTATGATTAATATTTTAGATCAGCACGTACTAGGATAACCTATTCAATGTAAGGGGTAAACCTTATAGCAGGACAACCTTATGACAGTCCATGCAATCTAAAATATTTTATTTTTAGATTTAAAACTATTTTAAATTTATTAAATTATAAATAAAAATAGATTAAATCTAATAAATTTATATTTAGAGTCAGATCATCATGAACTAGGACAACCTATTCACTAGAAGGGATAAACCTTACAGCAGGACAACCTTATGGCAGTTTATGAGATCTAAATTTTTTTTTATCTTTTAATTTTATATTTAATAATTAGATTATAAATTAGATCTAATCTAAAAAATAATCTAAATATGCATAAAAATTATGTAATAATAATCTTGCTCTGATACCAATTGAAGGAACCAGATCTAGGATTTTATAGGTAGATCTTGAAAACTTTTTCAAGATCTTACAGTAGAAGACTTAAATAAATTAAATATTTATTTAAATAAATATATAAATACCTAGGCCTTAAATCTATTATATGATTAAGATATGATATTAAATTAAAAATTAAAATTAAATAAGAAAGAAAAAGGTTGATCAAATCAATCTAGATCTATACTACATCAAATGCAGGTATGAAGTTTATAAATCATATCTATTACTTGAGCAAGTTAAATATTCTAACTTACTGATCTAGGCTTGAGGATGAAGTCATAAGCTACACATGCATCCGACCTCTAGGATTCATCCACACGAGCCTACGATCTCTGATCTGAAGTTCGATGTAGGAAATCAGCACAGCATGCTATTACTGTACTGATCCTTCTTCGACAGTCGATCCGATGCTCTCTTCTTCAAAATTTAGACTCTCTAAAATATAAAAAGAAAGATGAGAATTTACTGATCTGAAACTCTTTCAGAAAAAATCCAAAACATGGAGGAGAGATTGAAAATAAAATAGCCCTACTATCACTTAGACACCTAGTTTGGTGCCTATGGAACCCCCACGCCTAAGGACCCTCTTTATTTGATTTTTGCACACTCCAAACCTCTTCCAAAGATTTTTATTTCATGAAAAAATCAAAATAAAATTCTTTCAATAAATAGAGAAGAAGAAGAGTCCAAGTTAGATCAAAATTCTAGACTAGGAATATCCAAACATGGAAAGTTGTTGGGGCGCCCAACAATTATTTGCATGGACTAGCAAGGAAGGGTGCCCAAAAAAGAAGATTAATTTTATGAAATAAGAGAAGAATTAATTAAAAAAGGGGACGGCACTTAAGGGAAGTTGTTTTGGTCAACAAGGATTCTATCTCATAGAATCCTAAGCAAAACTAACTCCTCTTTTGACTTGGTCTTCCAACAAATTACCTTATGAGAAAAGAAGGGAAGAAAGAGGGCATGAGAAGTCATGAAAGTGCAGATTTTTTATATAAGAAATAAAATAAAAAGGGCATGGGGCGTGAGGATTGAGTGGCGTAAGTGATAGGGAGTCCTAGTCACACTAGTACTCCTATTTTGACTTGGTCAAACAAGATCTTTTAACCAAATAAAATCAAGATTAAAATAATCTAATTAAATAAGACCCTAACCCATTTAAAAATTTAATTAAATTAGATTAAATTTAATTTAATTTTAATTTATTTTTTAATTAAATTAAAAAATTAGATTAATCCGAGTCTTAGTTTGACTAAGACTAGTTCTTCCTTGCACTTGGCTTATCCAATAAACTGATTAGACTTGATCTAATTAAGTCCAAACTAAATATAATTAAATTATATTTAATTAGACTTAATCTCAATCTATTGGCTTAATCAAATTAAGTCAATTAAAAATTTAATTGCTAATCGATCCTCCTGTAATACTTGCACAAGGTTAAACACCAATCGTATTGATTGTTTAACCCTAGAACAATTCTTAATCATTGATCAACCATCCGATCAGATCATAAGCTCTAATATATGTGACCTCATAGATTCGAATCTAAGCCAGTAGCATTAGAATAAATTTTTATACCAATCAAAGTAACCGTCTAGTAATGATACCCGATGGCCGGATAGGTCGAAGTTGTAGAACACCATCCTTAGAACCCATGCGGATATAGTTTTCATATAATTCATTTCTTGACCATAATGCTCGTAGGATACCTTAGAGTTCAACTATCAACTCTGATCAGGTTGTCCACATTGTATTTCAAAATATCAAATCCATCTGATGGATTACCATGGCTAAGGTTTTGCTATATTGAAATATAATGATACATTCTTCTCCAACTCTTGGAGTGGTCAATTCCATCTTGATCACACTCTAACTTTGTAAGTACTTGACTGTGCCCAAAAGCCTTCTATTGCTGAATTAAAAATTTAGTTAGTTCGGTACCAAAGCACAGTGAGTTGCTTATAAGTCACTGAGGTGATCTCAGGTCTAAGGGATACTTATACCTATATTCCATCAGAGATATTCTCGACAGTAGAATGCTCTAAAATTGGTCACGTTCAATGATGATGTACCCATACATCTCACCTGTATGCCATACCAGTCTCTCCACACTCCTTCGTTAAGAGGATAATCAATCTATATGGCATATAGCGACCTATGCTCAATAGACACTATCATCTTAATTAACAATCTATCATTTGGTCGTAAACTAATTTAAGGACTAATCGATAAATCCTCTCTTTATCGAAACTAAATAGTCCTTAGAACTTTATCACAACAATGGAGTTCATTAGAAGATATAAATTTATGATGAAAAAAGATGTCAAAATATTTTTTATTAATTAATAAATTAATTATAATTATAAAATAGCTCAACCATCAACAAGCTGATGACTTTGGAACATAATTTCCAACAGAATAGCCCTATGATAATCATGTGATTGAGTCCTTAAGCCCATGGCCATGATAGTGTGAAGATGATAGAAAGAGTTTCTATTAGGATTTCATATTAGACTCAAATTGAATGATTAATTCATATGATAGATGTTGGGTTTGACGAGTTTACCTTAACCCTAATTCTATCGGGGCTCAAGATAGAAGAATCCAATCACATAGGTAACTATACTCGAAGGTTCATTTTCAGTTCTGATTGGTTGCTACCGTATACAGCTAGGTGTTACTAGTAGATTTTGAGAGGAATTAGAATAATTTTGTTGATTGATCATTCTAATTATTTGAATTAGAAAAGTTATGGTCCATCGAAAGATATTTCGATGATGGAGATCGTGACATATCTCATTACCATACAAAATTGAACCTAACTAGGTCATACGAATAAGGGTTTAGGTCTGGATGTCATCAATTGAGCTAACCCAGTTCAATTGATTTGGATTAGATCCAATCAGGTTTAAGATAATCGTGCTAGCACATGATTGAGCCAGACTTTCTTCATCTGTAATCTTTCTAATTCATCGCAATTGAGTCAAATTTGATTTGACTCATTCTTGTATCTTGAATGAATTTATTTTTATCTGATTGGAACCTATCAAGATCAGATTAATTATAGAAATTAAATCCATTCATAGTGCAAATGGACTAGGATCAAAAGTTGATCTATTTGAAAGAATTGAGGGTCACCTAATCAGATACTTCTAAAAAATTCTCTAAAATTTTTTTTGATCTAATTTTTGGATATGTGATAGGGCTTGAGTCATTCTATGGGTGTGACAAAGTTTGTGATTTATGGTGGAGTTTTGACTAGGTTTTGATAGAGTTTGATTTGGATCAAACTCTTAAGAGAAGAGTCCTAGGTGTAATGGACTCTTCCTTGTCTACTCATGTTGCCCACTTTTTGAATCAATTTTGGCAAAAAAACTAGATGGAATCTGGTGGTTTCTTATGAAGAATAATCCCTAAAGTCTCTTTGATAATCAAAGAAGAACTCTAGATGGCATTGGATTTGAGAAACCTTTCTCATGCCATTTTGAAGCATCGCACAAAATATATTTTTCACACCCAAAGGAGCCAGCTATCTAATATCCCATGCCCCCTCTATCCTCTCTCTCTCCCTCTCTTCTACAAGCCTAAAAAGTTAGGCACAAATTTGAGTTAAAGGTCCAAGATTTTTGGCATAAGATTTAGGATCTATGCAACGGTGTTCGTGAGATGGACAAGTAGCTTTCTCAAATTATTTTGATGGTTCTTTAGATTAGATTCAAATTTGCTCTTTAAAGAAAAGATTTGTGAGAAGAAGATATTCAGATCCTATCGAGTGGACACTGGTAGAGGTCAGGCGCATGCGTGGCTCCTTCTAGAACCTCAGGATAGATTAGGATCATCGTAGGATAATTTGATTACCCAAAGCAAAAGTATGAAATTAAATTAGATATAATTTTATTTTTGATTTTTAATATCAGATCTTTAGGATCAAATCTGAGATATCTCAAATCTAATTAAGATTGTAGAAATTTTTTTTGAAATATTTCTTCAGATTCAATCAGATCTGAATGATCCTGTGCAAGAAAACATGATTTTTAATTCAATTAGTATCAAAGCCAGGTTGGCAATTCATCAGATCTATTTTAGATCTAATTTAATTTTTATTTATGATTTAATATTAAAAAATTTTAGATATCACATCAAAGATTAGATCTAAAATTAAAAAATTAAAAATTAAATAATTTAGATCTAAAATGTATGAGATGCATGACTAGACTAGGTATAGAATAGTTCTATATGTAGTCTAGTATGATCATGTATTTAATTTAATTAAATATAATTTTAGATCTATTTAATTTTTTTTTTTGATGTTATAATTATTGTAATCAGATCTAAAAATAGAAAATAAAGTTTTTAATTTTTGATTTATTCATATGAGATATGAAAGATGCATTGTTAGACTAGTTATAGAATAGTTTTATAAAATATCTAGAATAGTTTTGTTTAATGTGATCAAATTTAAATTCTATTTTTTATATTTAATATATAATATTTTAGACCTGAAAGCATGCATGTTTAATTTAGTTATGATACATGAGATGTATGCAAAACATGTATAAATTAGATTATTAATTATATAAGTGATATATGATTTAGATCTAACTAGTTTTATAGTATAAATTATATTTTTGATTAAGATGTTCCCCTTGGCCATCCGATCATAAGAATAAAGTAGGATTTAAAGGCCCTCTCCTTTCATTCGATGGGGTATTCTTATGATGTGTAGAGATGCTGCACATTCGTTCTTAATCAGAAATCAAAACTAATTTTTCTGCAAAATCCTAGATCCTAAAATCCTAGGATTTTATTACATGTTTTATTCATGAATCCAAAACTTAATTAAGAATTAAGATTATAAAATTAATTAGATCTAAGACATATTCATAAAATTGGATTTGGGCTTGGATAGCTTAATTAGGTCTAGCGATTGATCAAACCAAATCAAGGGTTAGTTAGGTGGGATCAAAGAAAGCTTAGATTTGAGAGCCTAATAGGATTAAATCTGGGTTAAGATCGAATCACATTGAGATGTGACTCGATCAAGTCAAGACCTAATTTGGCTCCATGGTTCGAGCCTGGATTATAAGCCAACCTAATTAATTTTGATTCGATAATTTAGTGTCTAAGGTAAGTCTGGCAGATACAATCGACTGATTTTTAATTGGAAGCTACTCGACTTGAATGCATTCTTGTCGAGTTAATGACATATCCCTTCCATCGGTCTTACTTACCTAGCCATTTATGTCGATCTAGCTCTGATTCGAGGTGGCTAACAATTCGAGCCAACCCATTCCACTAGGTTATTCATAATTGTTATGACTAAGTTAAGTCAAGTTTAAAGAGATCTAAATTAAATCTTTCTAAAAAAATATTAAGTCTAAGATCTTCCACCATTGTAGATGTGCGGGCCCTTCCTAGAGTTGATTGTTCTCGATTGGATACAGTGGTTTAGTTGCATCAAAAAGATGCAACCATGTCTATTAGGCAATGGATGCTACGGATTGGAGGATGGATTAGGCTCAATATTTTGGATACGATGAAGAACCCAATCAGAAATCTAATTCATGCAAATGATGGGTCTGACTTAACTAAAGAGTGGATCAATATTTTGGACATGGTGATATTCATGAATTAGAGATCAGGTTTGGGTGCACCATAATTAGAGAATCATTGGACAAGAGTTGTTCACTCATCAGTTGACCCATCATCAATAACTGTTATATGAGATGATGATCCAGTCGGTGGGATCACACCATCCACTAGAAATCAATAATTATGAAGATTTTTGCATCTCTACCAAGGAAGTGTAGGGATCCGAGTAAATAGTGGGAGACTAATTTTTTAAAATTAAAATCTCTAAATAAATTGGTTATGTCTAATTACAAAATCTAACTAGAAACTTTGACTCTCTATAGGAAGATGTCTGCGTCCAATCCACTAGACCACATCTTAGACACCCATAGACTGATCGAACTCAATTATAAGGATTGGCTTCAGAACTTCAAAATTATTTTAGATTTCAAGAAGTTGACTCATGTGTTGGAATAGAATCCTCCCACCTTACCAGCCCATCCATCCACTGATCAAAGAGCATCTCTAGAGAAGTGGATGGATGAAGATCACAAAGCTAGGTATTACATATTGGGCTCGATGTCTGATGAGCTCCAGCACCAACATGAAGACATTAAGACTAGCCATCAAATATTAGCTCACCAGCAAGAGTTGTTTGGTGAACAAAGTCACGTAGTCAAATATCAAGTCACTAAGAGACTATTTAAAGCTCAAATGCGTGATGGATAGTCGATCCAAGATCATTGTCTAATAATGATCAAGAACTTAGAAGAGCTTGAGAAGCTTGGTGTAAAGTTAGATCAGGATCTACAGATTGATATAATTCTGTAGTCCTTGACTGATGCGTATGGGCAGTTCATCATGAACTACCATATGGATAAACTTCAAAATATCTTGGCTGAACTTATGAACATGCTGGTTACTACTAAGCTTTCTATAAAAGGTTCTAAAGACTCAGTACTTACTATGGAGCAAACTTTCTCCAAGACAAAATCTTTTGGAAAGAAGAAGAAGTCTGTGAAGAAGTAGAAGGTAGATGGTGGAAAGAAGAAGAAGACAGAACCAAAGAAGAAGATCGACAAAGAAAAATTTTTCTATTATAATACTGACGGCCATTGGAAGCAGAACTACCCTTTGTACCTGGCCAACCTGAAGAACAAGAAGGAGGCAGGTCCTTCTGGAGGTATGCTCATTATAAAATCTAATCTTATGATTTCTTCTGCATCCAGTTGGGTGCTTGACTCTAGTTCTAGTACTCACTTATGCACTTCTATACAGGATCTTGAGGATAGCAGGAGGCTGAGGGATGATGAGATGATCCTATGCATCGAGAATAGAGCAAGAGTTGCAGCTATGGTCATGGGAACCTACCCTCTACGATTACCATCAGGAGTTGACTTAGTACTTAGGAACTATTTTTATGTGCCTACAACAAGCAAAAATTTGATTTCTATTTGATGTTTAGCACAAGAAGGCTATGTAATTAGTTTTCTTAGGGATCATTGTAATATTCTTTATGAAAGAACTAAAATTGCAAGTGGTTTCCTTATAAATGATCTCTATCAGTTACATATTGATGTTTTTGTTTTCAATATCGAGCAAAACATGAATGCCGTAGGATCAAAATGACCTAGGGATAGTCTAAATGATAGGTATATTTGGCATCTTAGGCTAGATCATATAGCTGAAGATAGGGTTAACAAATTGAAAAAATTTGGGTTATTGAGTTCGTTGACTTCCGAGTCATATCTGATTTATGAATCATGCCTTCATGACAAAATGGCCAAGCTTTCTTTCATGGGATATGGGGAAAGGGCCACAGACCTGCTTGTCCTAGTACATACTTATATATATGGCCCATTTGATGTGTTAGCCAGGAATAATTACATCTATTTCATCATCTTTATCGATGATTTATCTGAGTATGGATATATGCATTTGATGCAACACAAGTCTGAAGCCTTTGAAAAGTTCAAGAATTTCAGACTTGATATAGAAAAATAAATAAAAATATTTATTAAGGTTCTTCGATCAAATCGAGGAGGTGAATATCTTAATCGAAAATTCCTAGACTATTATAAGAACAATGGCATAGTCTCTCAATGGACTCCACCTGGAATGTCTCAACTCAACAGAATTTTAGAATGAAGAAATCAGACCCTATTAGATATGGTCTGATCCGTGATGAGTTTCATGAACCTTCTTAAGTTTCTTTGGGAACATAGTCTGATGACTGCTATATATTTACTGAATAGAATTCCATCTAAAATCGTTCCTACCATATCCTATGAGATATGGCATGATAAGAAACCAAATCTGAGTCATCTCATAATTTGGGATTGTTCGGCCCATGTCAAGAGATAACAGATGGATAAATTAGAGTCTAGGTCCTTTAGAGCTTGATTTATTGGATATCCTAAAGAGTCTTTAGGATATTATTTCTATCTTTCAGAAGATCACAATGTGATTATGACTCGACACACCATTTTTTTTTGGAAAATATTTTATTCGAGATGGTGGCATTGGAAGATAGATTAGGCTTGAGGAGAAAGTCTCCCAAGAGCCAAGAGCCAAGGAACCTATGGAATCCAATCAGATTGAGCCAACCCAGACACTGCCTCCTCCACCTCATAGATTAAGTAGAATTTTTCATTCTCTTGAAAGGTACTTAGGTACTGTATTAGAAGACATAGAGAAAATATTCCTCACAGAAAATGGGGTTCATGATGATGATCCCAAAACTTATGATGAGGCGATATCAGATATTGACTTCAAGAAATGGTTAGAGGCAATGAGGTCAGAGACTAAGTCAATGCATTCAAACCAAGTCTGGACCTTGGTAGATCCACCTGAAGGTATAGTACCTATTGGGTGTAAATAGATCTTCAAGAGAAAGATAGATGCCGATGGAAATATAGAGACATTCAAAGTAAGGCTCAGAGCGAAAGGGTATAGTCAGCATGAGGGCATTGAATATCAGGATACTTTTTCGCCAGTAGTCATGCTCAAATCCATCCACACATTGCTTGTTGTTGCTGAAGGTTCTTGATCTAAGATTTTATAGGTAGATCTTGAAACTTTTTCAAGATCTTACAGCGATAGACTTAAATAAATTAAATATTTATTTAAATAAATATGTAAATATCTAGATCTTAAATCTATTATATAATCAAGGCATGATATTAAATCAAATAAGAAAAAAAAGGTTGATCAAATCAACCTAGATCTACACTACATCAAATGCAGGTATGAAGTTTATAGATCATATCTATTACCTAAGCAAGTTAGATATTTTAACTTGTTTATCTAGGCTTGAGGATGAAGTCATGATCCACACATGCATCTGACCTTTAGGAGTCGTCCATATGAGCCTATGATCTCTGATCTAAAGTCTGATGCAGGAAATCAGCACAGCATGCTAGTACTGTGCTAATCCTTCTTCGATGGTTGATTTGATGCTCTCTTCCTCAAAATTTAGACTCTCCAAAATATGAGAAGAAAGATGAGAGTTTACTAATTTGAGACTCTCTAAAAAAAAACTCAAAAAAAATAGGAGATATTGAAAATAAAATAGCCCTAGAAGAAGACCCTCTTCTTCTTCTCTTTTCTCTCATTTAGACACCTAGTTTGGTGCCTATGGAACCCCCATACCCAAGGACCCTCCTTCTTTGATTTTTGAACACATTAAACCTCCCCCAAAGTTCTATATTTTATAAAAAAATTAAAATAAAATTCATCCAATAAATAGAGAAAAAGAAGAGTCCAAGTTAGATCAAAATCCTAGACTCGAAATATCCAAAAATGGGAAGTTGTTGGGGCACCCAACTCTTGGTCACCTCCTCCATAATTATTGGTGTGATCCAACAAGGGAGGACACATAAAAGAAGAGATTATTTTCATGGAATAAGAGAAGAATTAATTAAAAGAGGGGGCGGCACTCAAGGGAAGGTGTTTTGGTCAATAAGGACTATCTCATAGAATCCTAAGTAAAACAAACTCCTCTTTTGACCTGGTCTTCCAATAAATTGCCTTATTAGAAAAGGAGGAGAGAAAGAGGGCATGAGAATCCATGGGAGTGGAGAATTTTCATGTAAAAAATAAAACAAAGAGGGCATGGGGCGTGAGGATTAAGTGGCGTAAGTGATAGGGAGTCCTAGTCACACTAGGACTCCTACTTTGACTTGGTCAAACAAGATCTTTTAACCAAATAAAATCAAGATTAAATAACCCAATTAAATAAGGCCCTAATCTATTTAAAGACTTAATTAAATTATATTTAATTCTAAATTATTTTTTAATCATATTAAAAAATTAGGTTAATCCGAATCCTAGTTAGACTAGGACTAGTTCTTCCTTGCACTTGGCTTATCCAATAAACCAATTGAACTTGATCCAATCAAGCCCAAACCAAATCTAATTAAATCAAATTTAATTAGACATAATCTCAGCCTATTGACTTAATTAAATTAAGCTAATTAGCAATCCAATTACTAATCGATCCTCTTGCAACACTTGCACTAGCTTAAACACCAATCGTATTGATTGTTTAATCCTAGAACGATTCTTAATCATTGATCAACCATCCGATCAGATCATAAGCTCTAATGTGTGTGACCTCATAGGTCCGAACCTAAGTCGATAGCATAAGAATAAATTTTTGTATCAATCGAAGTGACCATCTAGCAATGATACCCGACGGTCAGATAGGTTGAAGGTGTAGAACACCATCCTTAGAATCCATGCGGATATAGTTTCCATATAATTGATCCGCTTGATCACAATGCTCGTAGGATACCTTAGAGTTCAACTATCAACTCTGATCAGGTTGTCCACATTGTATTTCAAAATATCAAATCCATCTAATGGATTATCCTGACCAAGGTTTTGCTATATTGAAATATAGTGATACATTCTTCTCCAACTCTTGGAGTGGTCAATTCCATCTTGATCACACTGACTTTGCAAGTACTTAACTGTGCCCAGAAGCCTTTGATTATTGAATTAAAAATTCAGTTAGTCCGGTACCAAAGCACAGTGAGTTGCTTGCAAGTCACTGAGGAGATCTCAGGTCTAAGGGATACTTATACCTATATCCCATCAGAGACATTCTCGATAGTAGAATACTCTGGAGTTGGTCACATTCAATGATAATGTACCCATACATCTCACCCGTATGCCATACCGGTGTCTCCACTCTCCTTAGTTAAGAGGACAACCAACCTATATGGCATATAGCGACCTATGCTCGATAGATGTTGTTGTCCTAATTAACAGTTGATCATTTGGTCTTGAACCCATTTACGAACTAATCGATAAATCCTCTCTTTATCGAAACTAAGCAGTCCTAAGGACTTCATCACAACAATGGAGTTCATTAGAAGATATAAACTTATGATGAAAAAGATGCCAAATTAATTTTATTAATTAATAAATTAATTATAATTATAAAATAGCTTAACCATTAATAGGCTGATGATTGGCTTTGGAACACAATTTCCAACAACTCCCACTTGTCCTAAAGTCACTCGGCACAGTATCTAATACCCATCTTCGACTTATGGTTATCGAACTCTTTGATTGCCAGTGCTTTAGTGAAGGGATCGACTAGGTTCTTCTTTCCATCGATGTTCTGAAGGTTGATGTCAACATGATCCACAATCTCATGGACCAAATGAAAGTGGTGCAGAATATGCTTTATCTACTAGTGTGCCTTCAATTTCTTTGCTTAAGCTATGGTGCCAGTACTATCATAGTAGAGTAAGACTGGACCATCAATGGAGGGTGCTACTTCGAGCTCGATGATGAACTTTCTTAGCCATATAGCCTTTTTGGCCACATCTAATTATGCCATGTACTCTGCTTTGCAAATAGAGTTAACCACTATATGCTGCTTGAAACTTTTCCAGCAGATGGCTCCATCATTTAGAGTAAAGATATATTCCGACATACTTTTACTATCATCATGGTCAAATTTAAAGCTAGAATCTGTAAATTCCATAAGCTTCAGATCTGACTCACCATAAACCAACCATTGATCCTTAGTATTTCTTAAATACTTAAGGATGGTTTTAACCATCTTCCAGTGATTTTTTCACGATTAGACTAGTATCTACTTACTACTCCTAGTAAGTATGCCACATCTGATCTCGTACATATTATTACATACATAATAGACCTCACTACCAAAGCATATGAAATTCTACTCATACGCTCTCTCTCTTTAGGAGTTGTCGAACAATCTTTCTTAGAGAGAAAAATTTCTTGGCCTATTGGGAGATAGCCCTTTTAGGAATTCTCCATGCTGAACCTCTTTAGCACAATTTCTATGTACGTGGATTGAGATATACCAAGCATCCTTTTAGATATATCCCTATAGATTTTTATTCCTAGGATATAGGATGCTTCACCCAAGTCCTTCATGGAGAACTATGATGACAACCAGACTTTTATGCCTTGTAGCACGGAGTTGTCATTTTCGATTAAGAGAATGTCATTCACGTACAAAATAAGAAATACCACTACTGGACTATTTGCCTATTTGTAAATGCAGAATTCTTCTCCATTCTTAACGAAGCCATATGTTTTGATCACTTTATCAAAATGCATGTTTCAACTCCGAGATGCCTGCTTCAATCCATAAATGGTTCTCTAAAGCTTGCGCACCTTGGACTCATCTGTAGATGTGAACCCTTCAGGTTGGATCATATACACCTCTTCGATCAGCTATCCATTTAAGAAAGCTATCTTCACATCCATCTGTCAGATCTCATAGTCCAGATCGCAGCAATGGCAAGTATGATCCGAATGAACTTGAGCATTACCACAGAAGAGAACATCTCATCATAATCAATACTGTAATATTGACTACATCCCTTGGCAACCAGATGGGCTTTATAGGTCTCCGCCTTTCCATCTGCACCCCTCTTCCTTTTGAAGACCCATTTACACCCAATGGATTTTACACCTTCAGGTGGGTCAACTAATGTCCATACATCATTGATCTTCATGGAATCCATTTTGGATCTTATGGCTTATAGCCATTTCTTAGAGTTGGATCTTTTCATCGCATCCATATAAGTGATCGGATCCTTATCATTCTCATCAAGTTTGATGGGATCGTCATCCTAGATCAAAAATCCATAGGATTTGTCTGGATGGTGCGGTACTCTACTGGATCGTCTTAATGGTATAGGTTCACTAGGCTTTGGATCTGATCTGATCAAATCTGACGTAGGTTCAATATTCGGTGTCGAACTTTCTACCTATTAAATTTCATCAAGTTCAATCTTAGAGGCAATAGTTCCTTCACCAAAGAACTCCTTTTCCAAAATGGTTATCCTAAGGTTGACGAACACCTTTTGTTCATTAGCATAGTAGAAATAGTATCTTTTGGTCTTTTTTGGATACCCTATAAATGTACACTTATCAGACCTAGGTCCAAGTTTGTCTGTAACTAACTGTTGGACATAAACCGGGCACCCCTAAATCCTAAGGTGTGAAAGTGCTGGCTTACGCCCTATCCATTTCTCATATGGGGTTTTAACTATAGACTTACTTAGAATCCAATTTAATAGATAACAAGTTAATTTGAGTGCATATCCCCAGAAAGATATTGGCAAGCTGGCAAATCCCATCATGGATCAAATCATGTCTAACAAAGTCTGATTCCTCCATTCAGACACACCATTATGATGTGGTGTTCCAGAAAAAGTCCATTGGGAGAGAATTCCATTCTATCCTAGATATAAGAGAAACTCACCAAAAAGGTATTCTCCTCTTCGGTCAAATCGAAGAGTTTTAATACTCTTCCCAGTTTGTTTTTCTACTTCACTTTGAAATCGTTTGAACATTTCTAAAGAATCTAACTTATGTTTCATCAGATAGACATATCCATATCTAGATAGATCATTTGTGAAAGTGATGAAGTAGACATATCCACCTCTAGCACTTGTGCTCATTGGTCCACATACATCAGTATGTACTAGACCTAAGAGCTCATTAGCTCTCTCACCTTTTTTAGTAAAAGGTGACTTGGTCATTTTACCAAGAAGATAGGACTCATAGGTTGGAAGTGATTCACAATCATCGACTTTGAGGATTTCCTCTTTAGTCAACTTGTTTATCCTGTTCTTATTTATATGACCTAGCCTACAATGCCATAAGTAGATATCTAATACACTATCTAATCTAAGATGCTTGCTAGTAGAATAGACTACATTAACAGATTGTGATAACATATATACACCATTATTCAATTGTCCATAGAAAGAAGTAACATCATTCATAATAACATTACAAACCCATTTTTTTATCGAAGTATCATAATTGTTTATCACCAAAAGGCTTACAGAAATGATATTTAAAAAGAAACTAGGATAGAAATGACAATCACTAAGAACAATGGTATGAGATTCAAATATAAATTTCAAAATTTTTAAAGCTAGAACTAGAACAAATCTTCCATCTCCAACATTTAGGAATCTCTCGCCTTACTCGAATCTTCTACTGACTTGGAACCCTTGCAATGAATTACAAATATGGTAAGGGCTAATGGTATCTAATACCCAATCAGTAATATCACAAATAGAGAAACTGCAATGAGTTATCATATAAATACCTTACCCAGCAACAGCTTGCTTCTTTCTCTGCCTATTCGGATCCAAGAAGACAATGTACTAAGGACAGTTTCTCTTTCAGTGCTCCTGCTTCTTACAAAAGAAGCATTTAGCTTGACTCTTATTGGGCATGATCTTCCTGATCTGGTCCTGCACTAATGTCCCTACTTGAACTTGCACCTTCTTTATTTTCTTCTTCTTGTTCTTCTTTCCTTTTCCAAAGGGTCGAAAACCAGAAGATGAATCTGCTACTAAGTTCACCAACTCTTTATGGAGTTGGTGATCCTTCTCAAAGTTTTGAAGTAACCTCAGTAAGCCATGGTAGTTTACTTCAAGCTTTATCATTCTGTAATGAGTAAGGAAAGGGAGATAGGACTTTGGTAGTGAGTTCTATATTGCATCTTTTTCAAGTTGTTCATGAAAGGGAAAGCTTAGTTTGCTCAAGCGCTCTATCAGCTCGATCATATACGGTACATGATCAGTGATAGAGACTCCATCCCACATTCTAGCATTGAAGATGGTGCAACTAGTCTTGTGCCTCCCAACATCATCGGGTGTGCCAAAAGAATCCTCCAATACTTGGAGCATTTCAGTTGACTGAGCTATCTCAAATCTATGACTGAACTCATCGCTCATCGCATCCAGCATAATGCAGCGCACCATGGTTCGATCACTGAGCTACTTCTGATAAGTGTCTCTAACTATTTCATGCGCTTTGGTAGTTGGCTCCTCAGGTGCAGGATCCGTTAGTATATATTGGATCCATTCATACTCTAGGATAATCTTCAACTTTCGATTCCAGCTACCGAAGTTGTGTCCCACCAACTTATCATTGTACAACAATGATCAAAGCGATAGGGAAGTGGCCATATCTATACAAAGAAAAACTAAAATCTAATTAGTAATTGATTCATTAAATCTAAAGATTTAGATTTTAATCAAAAGGTTTCTCCTACTATTTTATTGAAATTTGTAGCCTCTGCCTCCAATTCAAAAAATTATCCTAATTTCTTAGTGGGTACTAAAATCTACATAGACTGTACACGAGCCCAACTTTGGTTGGCCCACCTATGTACATCTAAGGGTAGGTTTATAACCAATTATTTCTCCAAATGATTTTTAGTAATTAAATTTTGCCCCAGGCCCTGATCAGTTGGCTTTGGCCTTCTCAGAAAAGGGTTCAATTTGATCCAACCATTAACATGACCATACTTGGCCCATCCAACGAATGAATGATCAGGCCCAACTTTGGTTAGCCCATCTGACCATTATTTAGAAAGATGTATCCAAGAGATTATATAATGAATGATAGTTCCATCAATCGATAAGCACCAGGCCTTTGGGCCTCTAATGATTATCCAACTAGTGGATCCATTATCATCCACTTTAATAGGAGGCATGATCCAGTTATCATATAACTATTTCATTTTAGAGACCTAATAATTTTAGAGGATTTATTTATAGAAGTGAGTAGGTCAGATTAACCAGCTTATCATGATCATCCCACTGACTTCACCAAGTCAGCTTAAGGGAGACCACTAATAGGCTAGTCTAGGAGCACCTAAATCAGTCACACCGATTTACCTAGCTGACATGGATCAGCTTAAATAGTCAAGTGATTCAATCAAAACATAATCTCACCAAAAGGCTAGATAAGTTCGATCGGTGGGAGGATCTACCAAAGCTTGCCTTAGATTCCATCGAAAATGGCCAGGTAAGTGGACTGCCAATTAAAAACCATCGATCTGATTTACCTTAGACACCAACTGATTTAATTAGTTTCAATTAGATCAACCTAACAGTTCGTGCTAGACTGCATAGCCAAGAATCAAGTCCATCTTGGGTCTTGTTAAAGACATGGACTTGACCAACTACAACTATTATAATTGATCTAGAGAATCTTTGGCCTAATCTAAGACAACAATTGATTAGATTTAGTCGATTCTCTAATTAAGTCCATTCTTTAATCTAACCCTAGGTCTAACCCAATTAATGAACCAATCCCCACTAACCCATTTAACCCAATGTGTTATGATTTGTGTCTTAGGATCTTCAATTCACAATCCTAGATCTTAATCAATCAACTTCTTAACTCTTAATTAAGTTTTGGGCTGAGAGTTGGGGTTCGGCTTTTCAAAAATAATTTTAATATTTATAAAATATTTATACAATATGATTCTATCAACCAAGTTGCATATTTGATTCATAATCAATATGCAAGTAAAATAAACATAAAACTACTTTAGATCTAATCTAAATAGGTTTATGTAATTGAAATAGTTTCAATAATAATCAATCATAAATCTTCCTAGATCAAATCTAACATATTTATGATGATTAAAATTAGATTAAAATATTTTTAATCAGATCATAAAATTTTTTAGATCTAATCTAAAATTTTATGATTAATATTTTAGATCAGCATGTACTAGGATAACCTATTCATTGTAAGGGATAAATCTTATAGCAGGACAACCTTATGGTAGTCCGTACGATCTAAAATATTTTATTTTTAGATCTAAAACTATTTTAAATCTATTAAATTATAAATAAAATTAGATTAAATCTAATAAATTTATGATTAGAGTCAGATCATCACGAACTAGGATAATCTTTTCACTGTAAGGGGTAAACCTTACGGCAGAACAACCTTATGACAGTTCGTGAGATCTAAATTTTTTTTTTAATTTTAGATTTAATAATTAGATTATAAATTAGCTCTAATCTAAGAAATAATCTAAACATGCATAAAAATCATATAATAAGAATCTGGGCTCTGATACTAATTGAAGAAACCATATCTAGGATTTCATGGGTAGATCTTGAAATTTTTTCAAGATCTTACAGCGAAAGACTTAAATATATTAAATATTTATCTAAATAAATATATAAACATCTAGATCTTAAATCTATTTCATGATCAAGGCATGATATTAAATTAAAAATTAAAATCAAACAAGAAAGAAAAGGTTGATCAAATCAACCTAGATCTACACTACATCAAATGTAGGTATGAAGTTTATAGATTATATCTATTACCTAAGCAAGTTAGGCATTCTAACTTGCTAATCTAGATTTGAAGATGAAGTCACAAGCCACATATATATCTGGCCTCTAGGAGTCGTCCACACGAGCCTACGATCTTTGATCTGAAGTTCGATACAGAAAATCAGCACAGCAAGCTAGTACTATGCTGATCCTTCTTCGACGGTCGATCCAATATTCTCTTCTTCAAAATTTATACTCTTCAAAATATGAGAAGAAAGATGAGAGTTTATTGATCTGAGACTCTCTTAGAAAAAACTCAAAAAAAAGAGGAGATATTGAAACTAGAATAGCCTTAGAAGAAGACCCTCTTCTTCTTCTCTTTTCTCTCACCTAGACACCTAGTTTGGTGCCTATGGAAACCCCACGCCCAAGGATCCTCTTCCTATAATTTTTGCACATCCCAAAACTCTTCCAAAGCTTTATATTCCATAAAAAAATTAGAATAAAATTCATCCAATAAATAGATAAAAAGAAGAGTCCAAGTTAGATCAAAATCCTAGACTAGGAATATCCAAACATGGAAAGTTATTGGGGTGCCCAACTCTTGGGAGCCTCCTCCATAATTATTGGTGTGGACCAGCAAGGGAGGGCATACAAAAAAGAAGATTATTTTTATGGAATAAGAGAAGAATTAATTAAAAGAGGGGGTGGCACTCAAGGGAAGGTGTTTTGATCAACAAGGATTCTATCTCATAGAATCCTAAGCAAAACAAACTCCTCTTTTGACTTGGTCTTCCAACAAATTGCCTTATGAAGAAAGGTGGAGAAAAAGAGGACATGAGAAGCCATACAAGTGGAGAATTTTCACATGAGAAACAAAATGAAAGGGGCATGGGGCATGAGGATTAAGTGGCGTAAGTGATAGGGAGTCCTAGTCACACTAGGACTCCTATTTTGACTTAGTCAAAAAAGATCTTTTAACCAAATAAAATCAAGATTAAACTAACCCTAACCTATTTAAGGACTTAATTAAATTAAATTAAATTAGATTTAATTTTAATTTATTTTCTAATCAAATTAGAAAATTGGGTTAATTCGAATCCTAATTAGACTAAGACTAGTTCTTCCTTGCACTTAGCTTATTCAATAAACTAACTAAACTTGATCCAATCAAGTCCAAACTAAATTTAATTAAATCATATTTAATTAGACTTAATCTCAACCTATTGGCTTAATCAAATTATGTTAATTAGTAATCCAATTGCTAATCGATCCTCCTGCAACACTTGCACTAGGTTAAACACCAATCATATTGATTGTTTAACCCTAGAACGTTTCTTAATTGTTGATCAACCATCCGATCAGATCGTAAGCTCTAATGTGTATGACCTCATAGATCTAAACCTAAGTCGGTAGTATAGAAATAAATTTTTATACCAATCAAAGTGACCATCTAGCAATGATACCCGACGATCGAATAGGTCGAAGGTGTAGAACACCATCCTTAGAACCCATTCGAATATAGTTTTCATATAATTCATCCTCTTGACCATAATGCTCATAGGATACCTCATAGTTCAACTGTCAACTCTGATCAAGTTATCCACATTGTATTTCAAAATATCAAATCCATCTGATGGATTATCCTGGCCAAGATTTTGCTATATTGAAATACAGTGATACATTCTTCTCCAACTCTTGGAGTGGTCAATTCCATCTTGATCACACTCTGACTTTGCAAGTACTTGCCTATGCCCAAAAGCCTTCCATGGTTGAATTAGAAATTTAGTTAATCTGGTACCAAAGTATAGTGAGTTGCTTGCAAGTCACTGAGGTGATCTTAGGTCTAAGGGATACTTATACCTATATGCAATCAGAGACATTCTCGACAGCAGAATAATCTAAAGTCTTCAATGACGATGTACCCATACATCTCACCTATATGCCATACCAGTGTCTCCATACTTCTTGATTAAGAGGATAACTAATCTATATGGCATATAGCGATCTATGCTCGATAGACGCTGTTGTCCTAATTTACAGCCTATCATTTGGTCGTAAACCCATTTAAGGACTAATCGATAAATCCTCTCTTTATCAAAATTGAATAGTCCTAGGAACTTCATCACAATAATAGAGTTTATTAGAAGATATAAACTTATGATGAAAAAGATGCCAAATTATTTTTATTAATTAGTAAATTAATTATAATTACAAAATAGCTCAATCATTAATTGGCTGATGATTGGCTTTGGAACATAATTTTCAATAGTTACAGCTTATTTCGATTATGAAATATGATAGATAGACATAAAAATGGTATTCTTAAATGGATAACTTGAGGAAGATATCTATATAGAACAACCACTAGAATTCACATTCATTGATAATGATCACAAAGTATGCAAACTGCAAAGGTCCATATATGGACTTGAGCAAGCATCTCGAAGCTGGAATGCTCATTTCAGTGATGCAATCAAATCATTTAGATTCATCAAGAATAAGAAAAAATCATGCATATTCAAAAAGATTAGTGGGAGTGATGTTGTCTTCCTCGTACTGTACGTGGATGATATACTCCTTATTGAGAATGATATTTCAATATTGACTACAGTCAAAATATGGTTGTCTAAGAAGTTTTCTATGATAGATCTATGAGAGGCATCCTTTATTCTAAAAATTAAGATCTATAGGGATAGACCGAATAGGTTGCTGGGTCTCTTATAGAAAATGTACATAGAGGAGGTGCTGAAGAGGTTTAGCATGAAAAACTCCAAGAAGAGATTGGTGCCCTTTAGACATGGCATTCATCTCTTCAAGAAGATGTGCCCTAGCACATCTGAGGAGATTGAACGCATGAGCAAGATCCCTTATGCTTCAGCAATAGGGAGCCTCATGTATGCCATGCTATGTATGCGACCTGATATTGCCTATGCTGTGAGTGTCACGAGCAGGTATCAGTCGAATCTAGATGAAGAGCACTGGACTTCTATGAAATGTATCCTTAAGTACTTGAGAAGGACTAAGGATATGTTTCCAATTTTTGGTAATGGAGAACTCCAGGTCTAGGGTTATACAAACTCAGATTTTATGTCTGATATAGATGATTGAAAGTCGACATTTGGAAGTCAATTTGAGTGCAATGGTGGTGTTGTCAACTAGAAGAGTTTTAAGCTGATAGTGATAGCAGATTCCACCATAGAAGTAGAGTACATCGCTACCTCAGAAGCTGCAAAGGAGGTATTCTGATATAAGAAGTTTGCCACAAAGCTTGGAGTGATGCCATCAGATGCCATCCCTCTGTTCTGTGATAATAATGGCACCATAGCCCTAGCTAAGGAGCTAAGGTCTCATCAAAAATTCAAGCACATCGAGCGGTGATACCACCTTATCTATGATTACCTCGAGAAGGGATATATCGAGGTCAAGAGAGTCAACACTGTAGATAATGCGGCTGACCCATTGACAAAGCCATTGAGCCAGCAAAAGATCGAAGCCCACCTTAAGAAAATGGGACTTAGATTTATGGCAAACTAGCTTTAGGTCAAGTGGCAGTTTTTTTAGATGTGTGTCCTAGAAGCCAGATTGGCTAAACACTTATAATACACTTCTAAGAGAAATTTTATAATTTTAATTATAAATTAATAAAAAAATTATTTTCTATCATAGTATGTATGTAAAGTATCTGTGATACATCATTTGAGTTAATGATAATTCATATTTTTAAGAGTTGAAAATTTGAGACATGAATTTTCATAATTAACTCATTAATAGCTTTCGACCGTAGGATCA
>QRFJ01000564.1:287619-332444 GCA_006176705.1 Cocos nucifera
CATGAGCAAGATCCCTTATGCTTCAGCAATAGGGAGCCTCATGTATGCCATGCTATGTATGCGACCTGATATTGCCTATGCTGTGAGTGTCACGAGCAGGTATCAGTCGAATCTAGATGAAGAGCACTGGACTTCTATGAAATGTATCCTTAAGTACTTGAGAAGGACTAAGGATATGTTTCCAATTTTTGGTAATGGAGAACTCCAGGTCTAGGGTTATACAAACTCAGATTTTATGTCTGATATAGATGATTGAAAGTCGACATTTGGAAGTCAATTTGAGTGCAATGGTGGTGTTGTCAACTAGAAGAGTTTTAAGCTGATAGTGATAGCAGATTCCACCATAGAAGTAGAGTACATCGCTACCTCAGAAGCTGCAAAGGAGGTATTCTGATATAAGAAGTTTGCCACAAAGCTTGGAGTGATGCCATCAGATGCCATCCCTCTGTTCTGTGATAATAATGGCACCATAGCCCTAGCTAAGGAGCTAAGGTCTCATCAAAAATTCAAGCACATCGAGCGGTGATACCACCTTATCTATGATTACCTCGAGAAGGGATATATCGAGGTCAAGAGAGTCAACACTGTAGATAATGCGGCTGACCCATTGACAAAGCCATTGAGCCAGCAAAAGATCGAAGCCCACCTTAAGAAAATGGGACTTAGATTTATGGCAAACTAGCTTTAGGTCAAGTGGCAGTTTTTTTAGATGTGTGTCCTAGAAGCCAGATTGGCTAAACACTTATAATACACTTCTAAGAGAAATTTTATAATTTTAATTATAAATTAATAAAAAAATTATTTTCTATCATAGTATGTATGTAAAGTATCTGTGATACATCATTTGAGTTAATGATAATTCATATTTTTAAGAGTTGAAAATTTGAGACATGAATTTTCATAATTAACTCATTAATAGCTTTCGACATCTCTTCGTGGGGGTGTTGGTGGTAGATCCACCAGAAGGTATAGTACCTATTGGGTGTAAATGGATCTTCAAGAGAAAGATTGGTGCAGATGGGAATGTGGAGACATTCAAGGCTAGACTAGTGGCAAAAGGTTATAGTCAACGCGAAGGCATTGACTATCAGGATACCTTTTTCCCAGTGGCTATGCTAAAATCCATCCGCACATTGCTTGCCTGTTGCAGCCTATTTCGATTATGAAATATGGCAAATGGACGTGAAAAACGGCATTCCTAAATGGATATCTTGAGGAAGATATCTATATGGAACAGCCGCTAGGTTTCACATCCAGTGATACTGATCACAAGGTTTGCAAGCTGCAAAGGTCCATATATGGACTTAAGCAAGCATCTCGGAGCTGGAACACTCGTTTCAATGATGTGATCAAAAAGTTTGGTTTCATCAAAAATGAAGAGGAACCATGTGTTTTCAAAAAGGGTCAGTGGGAGCGCTGTTGTCTTCCTCGTATTGTACGTGGATGACATCCTCCTTATTGGGAATGATATTCCCATGTTGACATCAGTCAAAATGTGGTTGTCCAAGGAATTCTCCATGAAAGACCTAGGTGAAGCATCCTTTATTCTAGGAATTAAGGTCTATAGGGATAGACCGAATAGGATGCTAGGACTTTCACAGAAGATGTACATAGAGGAAGTACTAAAGAGGTTTAGTATGGAAAACTCTAAGAGGGGATTAATACCCTTCAGACATGGTATTCATCTTTCCAAGAAGATGTGCCCCAGCACACCTGAGGAAATAGAACGCATGAGCAAGATCCCTTATGCTTCTGCAATAGGGAGCCTCATGTATGCCATGCTATGTACACGACCTGATATAGCCCATGCTGTGAGTGTCACAAGCAGATATCAGTCAAATCCAGGTGAAGAACACTGGACTTCTGTGAAATGTATCCTTAAGTACTTGAGAAGAACTAAGGATATGATGTTGGTCTTTGGTAATGGAGAACTCCAAGTCCAGGGATACACAGACTCGGATTTCATGTCCGATATAGATGATCGAAAGTCGACATCTGGAAGTCTGTTTGTGTGCAATGGTGGTGCTGTCAGCTGGAAGAGTTCCAAGCAAACTGTGATAGCAGATTCCACCATGGAAGCAGAATATATCGCTGCATCAGAGGCTGCAAAGGAAGCATTCTGGTACAAGAAGTTTGCTGCAGAAATTGGAGTAATGCCATCAGATGCCATTCCTCTATACTGCGACAACAATGGCGCCATAGCCCTTGCTAAGGAGCCGAGGTCTCACCAGAAATCCAAGCACATTGAGCGGCGATACCACCTCATCCGCGATTACCTCGAGAAAGGTTACGTCGAGGTCAAGAGAGTCAACTCCACAGATAATGTGGCAGACCCACTTACAAAGCCGTTGGGCCAGCAGAAGATCGAAGCCCACCTTGAGAAGATGGGACTTAGACTTGTAGCCAATTGGCTTTAGGACAAGTGGGAGATTGTTAGATATATGTGCCCTAGAAGCCAGAATTGGCTGACACTTGTAATACACTTCTAGGGGCAAAATTATAATTTTGACTATAATTCAATAAAATGGGTTATTTTCTATCACATATGTGTATTTAGTGTCTGTGATACATCCTTTGAGTTAATGGTAATGATAATTCATATTTTCAAGAGTTGAAAATTTAAGACATGAATAATCATTATTAACTCATAAAATGCTCCCGACCATAGGATCATCACGAGGATGGTGATTGATCCGGAAGGTTGGTGTACAATCGCTTCTCTTTAGTAGATGAGTCTTGAGTCTACGGTGTGGAGACACCGGAGCGAGAGTACAGGTACTCGTTAGAGAACGAGGGCACTGAGCGTGACCACCTCGAGTAGTCATTAGGGAGTCTACCTTCTCGTCAATGACTGACTCGATGCTGCAGTAGTGTGTCTGGTTCTTTGACCTGAGGATGCATCGGCAGTTCACCTTGAGGGTGTTATAGTTTGACTACACCATTACTCGGTCTCCTAGCCATATGGAACCCTGAGGTGTATGTTGGCTATAGCATGTTCATTGTAGGAACTGGATTGCATCAAGATGGAATCTATCTACCTCGGTGGTAGAGGAGCAGCCCTATGATGATCATGAGAATCAAGTCCAGAAGCCCATGGCCATGGCAGAGTGAAATAATAGAAAGAGTTTCTATTTAGATTTTCACATTGGACTTCGAATCGAATGATTACATCATATGACAGAGACTAGGGTTTGACGAGTTCACCTTAACCCTAATCTGATCGGGGCTCAAGATAGAAGAACTTAATCACACAGGTAGCTGCACCAAGAGGTTCGCATTCAGCTCTGATGGGTTGCCACCATATACTGCTAGGTGTCACTGGTGGATTTTGGGAGCAATTAGAATGATTTAGATGATCGATCATTCTAGCTGTTCGAATCAGAAGAGTTCTGATCCATCGAAAGGAGTTTCGATGATGTCGATGATAGAGATCATGACATATCCCATTACCATACAGAAACTGAACCTAACTGGGTCACACAAACAAGGGTTTGAATCTGGTGATCATCAATTGAACTGATCTAGTTCAATTGATCTGAATGAGATTCAATTAGGTTCAAGGAAATCGTGCTAGCACTCGATTGAACCTAACGTTCTTCTTTTACTATCATAAATAAGTTGTCCTGACTGAGCCAAAGGAGTTTGTGCTCAATCAGAGGCCTTCATATGGTCTGACTGGAGGTTGTCCAAGTCAGAAAAGGTTGTCTTATTTTGTAAGACATTACCTGCCATTTTTGGTCACCTGCCATTTCTTGTTCTTTGACTTTGGTCAAAAGTCTACCTTTGACTGGTCAAACGTTGACCATTGACACTTTGACTTTTGACCACATGTCATGCACCTATTGGAGAGCTGGTGGGGGCCTGTCCCCCTGCCAGAACCTGGCAAGGAGAGGGCGCACGCCAAGGTGGCGTGTGCCCAAGTTGGAGGCGCCTAGGAGTCCTTGTTGGACAAGGACTCCATCTCCCTTTTTGGATTCCAATTAGAGTTCTTCTAAGAACCAAGTTTGACTGGTCTTAGGCACCCTCTAAGGAGGAATCCAGGGGACTCTATTCCCACCAATCAGATTTAGATCTGATTTCACAAAGGGTTGTGATTGGTTGGGAAGGAAGAGGAGTTGGATCACAGCTTAGTCTATAAATAAGACCCTGCGCCCAACTCAAAAAATAATTCAAGAAGAAATTTCCCACGCCCCAAGGCTGCCTCTCCCCTCTTCCTCCATGCCATACTCTCTTCTCCCCTTCCTCTCCACGTCCAAAAGAGTTTTGGATTTGGTTGGTGCGATTCAGATCAAGAGAAAGGCGATCAAAAGCAAGAAGGCTGCGCTGCTGCAAAGGACGACTGCTGATCTTCAAAAGGAGTTTTGAAGATCCTCCAGATCAGATCCAGATCTGATTTTTGGAGGCGTGATAGAGAAGAAGAGGATCTCCAGATCCAGCCCGAGTGGATACCGGTAGAGGCCAGGCGCTTGCGTGGCTTGATCCAGAACCTTCCGCTGCAAACAGGATCATCAACAGGGTAATAGGATTACCCTATTCAGGTAAATTGAATGTGATTTAATTTATCCTTTTCATTTAATTTTTATTAAATAAATAAGAATCAGATCTGAAGCATCCCTGATCTGACACAGATCTAAGAGAAAAATTTTGAAATATATCTCTTGATCTGATCAGATCTGAACGAACCTGGTCAGGGAAATCAGGATTCCCTTCACCAACCACTCAACCTTTATCTTTTTCCATGCACTTTTCCTAAGGTATTCACATCAATAAATTATAAGAATTTTTATTCATGCATAAGAAGGGGTTATCATTATGTGGTAAAAATTTCAAAGTAATTGGGCTTTAGTTTTGGCCAAAAGAAATCTTGGAGTGAAGTGATTAGGGTCCTGCAGCACTTTACTTTTCCCTCATGCCTCTCTTCTCTTTTGATTTTCACCTCTAAGGTTATCTAATTTTTAGATATGATCTAAATAAGGTTTATAGATCTAAAAATTATCTTTCCATAAAAACTTGTTTCATAGAAAAAATCTACAAAGAGAGGGCGTGATAGAATTTTTAGTGTGTTAGGGTTTTTGGGCCGAGTGAAACCCTAGTTTTGGGAATCTGGGTTCGGGTGGAGAGATCGAGTGTTGTGAGCATCGGATCACCACCAAATTTGAAACACCTCTTCATCATCCTCCAATATTTGTGTTCTAATTTTTTAGAATATCTAAAAAATTATAAAATATATAATCAATTGGATCAATCATGATTAGACATCGAAGGCCCCGATGAGGAGCTAGCATTCTGGTGGAGCTGGTCAGGATCAGAAGCTCCGTATGGACCATCCATAGTGGCCGGACAAGTGTGCGACTATAGCATAATACCACAAATTTTTTTAATAGATTTAGATTTTATAGATCAGCTATCCACGAAAAAGTATCGAATTCTGAACTCGTATCGATCAACAGATTCGATTTGCTAATCGAATGCATTTTATTTTTCTATCACATATTAGCATGTTTAGATCTTGAGTAGGGTTTATTTGATATGATCAATATATGCATAGTATTAATTTTAGATTAATATTTACTTTCACTGCTATTTTATTCAAAAAAGTTTCAAAAATGCATGCTTAAATCCTGCGTGATTTTCTTCAAATGGTATCAGTGCAGGTTTGCTAAACATGATGTGCTTGCATATTTTAGATTGATAATTTAGATTTGATCTAAATATTAATCTAATAATCTAATTAATTAGATCTAAAAATTAAAATCCAGATCGCACAGACTATAGATTATCCTGCTGTAAGGTTTATCCTCTATAGTGAAAAGATTATCCTGATACGTTGTTGATCTATATCATTAATCATATAATCTTAGATTTGATCTAATATTTTTATGATCTAATTATATTAGGCTTTAATCTAATTTATGATCATGAATGCATAATTAGATAAATTTTGATTCATGATTTGGTATTATGTAGTGTACATAGTTTTAGATTAAACCCTACAACTAGTATTCTTTGTGAATTGAGCCGATTCAATTTTAAAGTGAGTCGACTCAATTGGTGAATAATACTAAGTTGTAAAAAATCTTTTAAAAATTTAAAAAATATTTTTGAAATGTCGAACCCTAACCCACAGCCCATGAGCTTAATTAAATATTAAGTATAATGATTTAGTGTCTAGAATTGTGAATTAAGACTCTAAGTCATTAATCATAAAACATGGGTTATTGGGTTAGTTGAATTAGGTCCATAAATTGGGTTAGAGCTAAGGTCAGTTAAAGAGTGGACTAAATTAGAGTAATTGATCAAATCTAATTAAATATTAATTTGGATTATGTTAAGAACTCTATAGACTCAATTATAATAGTTGTAGTTGGTCAAGTCCATGCCTTTAAAGAGAACCAAATGGACTTGATTCATGGCTATGCGGTCGAATCCAAAATTACTAGGTTGATCAAATTAAAACTAATAAACTAGATGGTGTCTTAGATAAGTTTGGTAGTTTGACCAGTGATTTTCAATTAGAAGCTACTCGCATTGATTCAATCTTTGACGAGTTAGTGGCATATCCTTTCCACTGATCTCACTTACCTGGCCACCCTAGTGAGTTAGATTTTAATTAGATCACTTGGTGATTCAGGCTCACCCATATCAATTAGGTAAATCAGTTTGACTGATTTAGATGCTCCTAATGCTAGCTTAGATTAGATCCTTTTTGATCTGACTTAGTGAAGTCAGAGGGAGGACTGAAATTGGCTCACTTTTCTTAAATATGTTAACTAAATCCTCTAAAATTATTAGGTCCTTAAAATGAAATAGTTATATAGATAACTAAATCATAGCCTCCCATTAAGTTGAGTGATAATAGGTTCATTAATTTGATAATCACTGGAGGCCCAAAGGCCTGGTGCTTATTGACTAATAAAATTATCATTCATAAAATGATGATTTGGTTAAGTCATTTTGATGGTGGTTAGGTTGGCCGACCAAAGTCGGGCCTGATTATTTATTGGTTAGATAAGATCAAATATGGTCATGTTAATAGTTGGACCTAATCGAACTTTTTCAATGGAGGCCAAATCCTACTGATTAGGTCTCCGGGGCAAAATTGATATTACTAGAAATTATTTAAAGAAGCAATTGGTTTTGAACCTACCCATAGGTGCACATGGGTTGACCAATAAATGTTGGGCTCGTGTGTAGTCTATGTGGATTCTAGTACCCACTAAGGAATTAAAGTAATTCTTTGAATTGGAGGTAGAGGCTACCAATTCGTATAAAATAGTGGAAGAACCTTTAGACTAAAGTCTAAGTCTTTAGGATAGCTGATTCATATACTAATTAGATTTGGTTTTCCTTATTGTGCAAAAATAGCCACTAAGCTATCGCTCTGGTTATTGTTAGATAATGATAAATTAATGGGACCTAACTATGATAGCTGGTATCGTAAGTTGAAAATCATCCTAGAGCATGAGTGAATCCTTTATGTCGTAACGGATCCTGCACCTGAGGAGCCAGCTCCGAACACTAGAGGAGTGATCCGAGATACTTATTAGAAGTGGCTCAAGGACCGCACCACCGTTCAATGTATAATGCTGGCGGTAATGAATGACGAGTTCAACTATAGGTTTGAAAATGCCCAGCCATAGGAGATGCTTCAAATGTTGAATGACTCCTTTGGCATGCCTGACGATGTTGAAAGGCACAAAATAGGTTATGCTATTTTCAATGCTCGGATGAGGGATGGGGCCTCAGTCACCGATCATGTATTGTACATGATCAAGATAATTGAGTACCTTAGCAAGCTGGGCTTTCCCCTGCACGAGCAGCTCGGTAAGGATGCGATCCTTAATTCTTTGCCCAAGTCCTTCCTCCTCTTTTTAACTCATTTTAGAATGACAAAGCCTACAGTCAATTACAATGGATTATTCGGATCATTGCAGAACTTTGAGAAGGATCACCAACTCTCCAAGGAGATGATGAATGTAGTGGGAGGGTCTTCTTCTGATCGTCGACTCTTTATGAAAGGAAAGAAGAACAAGAAGAAGAAGAATAAGATGGTGCAGCCAAACACCAGGACGACTGCATAGGGTTAAACCAAGAAGCACAAGCCCGATCAGAGCCAGGTAGAGTGCTTCTTTTGCAAGAAGCTGGGGTATTAGAAAAGGAACTATCCTTTATACATTGCCTCTCGGGATCCGAACAGGCCGAGAAAGAAGCAAGTGATTGCTGGGCAAGATAATTATATGATAATACCTTACAATTTTTCTTTATTTAATTTTACTATCTGGACATTAGATATTGGAAGCCCTTATCATATTTATAATTCTATGTAGGGCTTGTAGGTCAGTAGGAGATTTGATCAAGATAAGAGGTTCCTAAACATTGGAGATGGAAGACAAGTTCCAATTCTAGCTTTAGGAATCATGAAAATTGTAATCAATTCAAATAAAGTTATTCTTAATGAATGTCATTATTGTCCAAATTTCTTATTAAATGTAATTTCTATAAGCCTTTTGGCCATGAATGATTTTGAAATATTAAAAAAAGAAAAATTTTGTAATATCATTTTGAATGGTGTTATAATTTTGATTAGATAATTGAATAATGAAATTTATTTACTTTTTATGCCTATTAATGTGGTTCAATCCTTCGGTAAATATCCTAGAATTAGTGATGTGTCTGATGTCTACCTTTAGCACTATAGGCTATGTCATATTAGAAAAAATAGAATTAATAGGTTAGCTTAAGAAGGAATTCTTGAGGTTAGTGATTGTGAATCACTTCCGACCTGTGAGTCCTGTTTTCTTGGTAGGATGACCAAGTCATCTTTTACTGAAAAAGATGAATGAGCCACTGAACTCCTGAGTCTAGTACATTCGGATGTATGTGGATCCATAAGTTCAAGTGCTAGAGGTGGATATTTCTACTTCATAACCTTCACAGATGATCTATCGAGGTATGAGTATGTCTATTTAATGAAGCATAAGTTAGAGTCATTTGAAATATTCAAACTATTTCGAAATGAGGTAGAAAAACAAACTGGGAAGAGTATTAAAACTCTTCGATCTGATTAAGGGGGTAAGTACTTTTTCAATGAGTTTTTGACATATCTTAGGAAGAACGGGATTCTCTCCCAATGGACCTCTCCTGGAACACCACAACATAATGGTGTATCTGAAAGAAGAAATTAGACCCTATTGGACATGGTTTGATCCATGATGGGATTTGTTGGTTTGTCGATCTTTCTATGGATATATGCGCTCGAGTCAGCTTATTACATTCTAAATAGCATTCCGAGTAAATTTGTTAATAAAACACCATATGAGATATGGACAGGGCATAAGCCAATGCTTTCACAACTTAGGATTTGGGGGTGTCCGACTTATGTCAAACGTTTAATGACAGACAAGCTTGGACCTAGGTCTGATAAGTGTAGTTTTATAGGTTATCCAAAAGAAACCAAAGGGTACTACTTCTACCTTGCTGATGAGCAAAAAGTGTTTATCAGCCTTAAGGCAGTCTTTTTAGAAAAGAAGTTTCTTGGTGGAGAAACTTGTTGGGGATAAACTCGCTCCTATCAAAGTTTGGCTGGATGCTTGATCTTGGAAGGATCCTATCCGACAACAGCCTCTATGATTAAACCTCGGGCCTCCTCCAGTAGTTGAGCTCCTTTCGAACTCCTCCTCCAGTCGAATTCCTACAATAGTCAAACTCCTACTGAACTTTTTCTTCAGCTGGACTCCTCCAGCAGTTGGCTCCTCCTGAACTTCTCCTTCAGTCAGACTCCTCCAATAGTCAAACTCCTCCCAAACTCCTCCCTCAGTTAGGCTCCTCCAATAGTCGAACTATCGAACTTTCTCTCCAGTCGGACTCCTCCAGCAGTTGAACTCCTTGCGAACTTCTCCTTCAATCAAACTCCTCCAACGATCGAACTCCTCCCAGTCTTCTCCTTTAGCCAGACTCCTCCAACAGTCAAACTCCTTCTGAACTCCTCCCTTAGTCAGACTCCTACAATGGTCGAACTCCTTCTAGACTTCTCTTTCAGTCGGACACCTCCAACAGTCGAACTCCTTCCGAATTTCTCCTTCAGATGGACTCCTCCAAATAGCTAAACTCCCTCTGAACTCCATCCAACAGTCCTAAAGGACTTCAGCACTCATCCTCGATATAGCCAAAAGAATCATCAATCTCTCCCATCCAAGCTTCGACTGGTGGACCCTGATGGGCTCGCACATCATGACAACAGACACTATCCCCCATAACAAACTCCACGTGGCTTTGAATGGTCTACTACCAAATCATTATGGCTATCACTATCAATTTGTTACAGGCTTCGTCCATATAAGAGACTCTCTAGATACATTTTTCCTCAGAAGCTCTCCTTCTCTTTCTCAAAACTCTACTAGAATCCCTCTATGTATTCCATTTTTGTTGGTTGAAAGAGCTAACTTGATCATCGGAGGGTCTTGTCGGAGCCACCACCCCAGACTCTGGATGAAACTTATTTTACAGTTCCCGATGGTGACCTCATCTTCTCCAAATCCAGCTAAGATTTCGACAACAGTCAGATTTCCACCAACAGGATTGGCACTAGAGGAAGGGCCCAAGTTATTGAGATTCCCTTGTTCTTGAAGGAATACATGGTGGAGATCCCTTTTCATCCCAGCCAGAGTCCTACTTTTTCTCTTGACCTCTCGAGGATGCCCCCTAGATAGGCTTCAACCCGACGGTCAACCACCTCTGTGGCTAGATCTTATCCAAATCTTTCTGCTCCTATTTCATCTCCTGTATCTCAAGCCCCGCCACCTGCGACTGTGGACATGATGCAGTTCGACCTACTGGTCCAGTAGGTCCACGGACTCATTGAAATAATGCAGGCCATGCGGCAGTAGCAGCCATCTTCGGTGCCATCTCGATTGGAGAAGTTTTTTGGGAGCCAAAGAACCCGGTCTGGGGGTGGCCGACTTAGGTCAATCGGTTGGCGACCCCCGAAAATGGGAAGTAGAGGGCAGAGAGCCCTTTCTCAGACCATGACTCGACCTCGGTGGGAGCTTTTCTCTCGTTCCACTAGAAAATCCTAGAGATCAATGATCGTGAAGGTCTCTTGGATCAAAGGCTCTAGGAAATGATCTGATGAATCGAAGAACTCCATCATGCTCCCTCCTCCCACGTTAATAATATTTGCATTGACCCTTCTTTTTCTTAGAAAATTATGTAGGAACCCATCCCATCGAACTTCAAGCTTCCTGAATTCAAGAGCTATGATGGGACTACCAATTCGGTTGACCATCTAGAGGCCTTCCGGATGATGATGATGCTCCATGGTGCACCTGATGCCATCCTGTACCAAGCTTTTCCATCTACCTTGAAGGAAGCAGCCAAAAATTGGTATTCGGCCGTTAAATCGGGTACCATCTTTTTCTTCGATCAAATGAGCCATCAGTTTGTGGCTCATTTTGTTAGCAGTTGACATCCCCATCGAGGTTCGGATTCACTGATGAATATCAAGCAGAAGGATGGAAAATCTATCCGAGCTTATGTCATCCGATTTAATGTTGCTGCATTGAAGGTCTGAAACCTAGATCGGTCTATTGCAATGGCCGCACTCAAGGGCAGCCTTCAAAAGAATGATTTATTATTCTTCTTGGAGAAGAAGAACCCTAGGAACTTTGCCGATATGCTGGCTTGGACTGAAGGTTATATCCTAGCTGAGGAGGCCTTTAAGATCAGGGATAATAAAGCCACCCAAGAGCGGTAGGTGGGCGAACCAAATATGCCTATGGCTGAAGAGAAACTGAGCAGAGCTTGGCCACACTCTCGAACTCCTTTGGAGTGTAAGCGGGCTTGAACTGCTACCCAGGCCCAAAGGTGAAGAAGCCTGGATAGAAGGGCGCGATGGAGCTCTTCCTTCAGAAGATTCCACAACTACACCCCTCTCAATGCTCCAAAGACCCAAGTACTAATGGAGATTAGGGAGCAACTATCGAGATTGGAAAGGATGCGTACTCACTCCTATAAGCACAATCCTAGCAAGTTCTGCCTCTACCATCATGATCACGATCATGATATAGAAGAGTGCATCCAGCTCCAAGACGAGATTGAGGAGCTCATTAGACACAATAGGCTAGGACGGTATCTATGATGTTGGCCGAAAGGATGGAAGGATCGGCTGAGAGCACCCCCGTTGCTAGGACCATCGAGGGGCGAGGAGCAGTGAGAAGATCGGCCTTCGATTGACATCATTAACACTATCTCTGGGGGACTTCGGCGTGGGAAGGCTAGTGGATCGATAGAGTCTGAGAAGAGGCAGAGGATTGAGGAGCCCATCACTTTCACTAATGAGGATGCTCGAGGAGTCCAGTTCTCACACAACGACGTGGTTGTAATATCTTTAAACATTATTGATTATGATGTACGCCGCATTTTGATAGATAATGAAAGTTTCGCTGACATTCTGTATTTTGATGCTTTCTTTAAAATGTCTATGTCCAATAATCGCTTGGAACCCATGAGCTCCCCATTGGTCGGCTTCACTGGCAACACTATGCCAGTGGAGGGAATGATAACTCTAGCCATGACTGCAGGGCAATATCCAAAGCAGGCCAAGGCGTGGGTCGACTTTTTGGTGGTGAAAGCCCCCTCCGATTATAATGCAATCCTCGACCGGCCCGATCTGAATGCACTACGAGCCATGGTGTTGACCTATTACCTGAAGATAAAATTTTCAACAAACAATGAAATAGGTGAGATCAGAGGCGATCAAGCATTAGCTCGGCACTGCTACTCCATTGCCTTACAAAATAGCACTCGACTTAGCCCCTACCCAGTTGATGGGCTTGATGTCTGTGATGACCTTACCAAAGAATGGGGTGAGCCCATAGAAGATCTCATGACCATCCCCCTGAATGACGAAAATGCAGAGCATACGGTGCAAATTGGCTCTAATCTAGAAGATAAAGTTTGGGAGCAACTCATCGACTTTTTATGGAGGAATGTCGATGTTTTCGCCTGGGTTCTAATGGATATGCCTAGGATTGACATCGGGGTTATAGAACATCGGCTGGCCATTGATCCCAAGCATCGATCAGTGAAAGAAAGAGTTTGGGGCCATGCACCAAAAAGGCAGAAGACAATAGCAGAAGAAGTCGACAAGCTTCTCAATACCGGATTTATTCAAGAAGTCAGCTATTCGACCTGGGTCTCTAATGTGGTCTTGATCAAGAAGGCCAATGGCAAGTGGAGGATGTGCATCAACTTTAAGAAGCTAAACAAGGCCTGCCCAAAAGATAGCTACCCTTTGCCTAGAATCAACCAATTGGTAGATGCAACTTCAGGCTATGAGCTCCTCACCTTCATGGATGCCTTCTCTGGCTACAACCAAATTTGGATGGCACCGAAGGATGAGAAGAAGACTGCTTTTATTACTAACCATGGTCTTTACTATTATAGGGTCATGCCCTTCGGGCTTAAGAATGCAGGCGTGACTTATCAACGCTTGATTAATAAAATCATCAAGGAGCAGATTGACCATAATATGGAGATTTACGTCGACGACATGCTGGTCAAAAGTCAAATGTCTGTCAATCATGTTGCCAATCTTGAAAAGGCTTTCGATGCACTTAGAAAATACAAGATGAAGCTGAACCCAACCAAGTGCACCTTTGGGGTAGCCTTAGAAAAATTTTTAGGGTTCATGATCTCAAGACGAGGGATTGAGGCCAACCCAAAGAAGATTCAAGCTATCCAAGAGATGACCGCTCCGAAGTCCATCAAAAAAGTTCAACGCCTGACCGAAAAGGTGGCATCTTTGAATCACTTTGTCTTAAGGTCGATTGAATGTTGCATGCCCTTCTTCCAAATCCTCAAAAAATCAAAAGATTTTCACTAGACTCAAGAATACCAAAAGACGTTCAACGAGCTCAAGAACTATCTTGGCTCACCTCTCCTACTAGCCAAACCCAAATCCAGAGAGGAGTTATTTCTCTACCACGTGGTCTCTCCTGCGGCACTAGCGGCAGTCCTAGTCAAAGAAGAGGTGAAAGTACAATGACCAGTCTACTACATAAGTCGGATCCTATGGAATGCTGAGACCAGATATATAAAATTGAAAAAATTGACTTATACTCTTTTGATTGCAGCAAGAAGACTTCGGCCTTACTTCTAGGGATATGCTATAACGCTCCTTACTAACCAGCCGATCAAAGTGATCCTTCATCATATGGATGCTTTCAAAAGAATTGCAAAATGGGCCATTGAATTAACAAAGTTCGACATCAACTATCGACCTCGGCCAGTAATCAAGATTCAGGCACTGGTCGACTTCATAGTTGAATGCACCATCCCAGATAATATTAAGCATCAAAATGAAACCAATATTCTATGGTTGCACCCGAGCTCCTCTATAGAAAGAACGAACCTTCCTGAAGATTTCTGGGCCCTATATGTCAATGGCTCCTCCAACACTTTTGGAGCAGGTGCTGTACTGATCTTGATCAATCCGAAAGGGATCATCATGGAGTACGTGCTGCATTTTGAATTTTTGGTGATAAACAATAGGACAAAATATGAGGCCCTAATAGTCGGGCTCAGGATAACCAAAGAATCAGGAGCTGATCGACTTCAGATTTGCGGTGACTCCCAACTAGTCATGGGGCAGGTCAGTGGCAGTTATGAAGCTCGAAAAAAGAGCATGGTAAAATATCCTGAGAAGGTGAAGAGCTTGACCCCATCCTTCGACAGCTTCAGCATTCGATAAATCTCGAGAGCGAAAAATGCTAGGGCCGACCTTCTTTCCAAGCTAGACACCCTAGCTTCTAATGAGCTTCCGAAACAAGTTTATTATGAGACATTGAAATACCCATGCACAGAAAAACTGCAGCCCATCATGTAGGTTGTCTAGGAGCCCTACTGGATTGACCCGCTGACCACTTATCTTAAGGGTGGAGTTCTTTCTCATGATCCAAAAGAGGCTCGAAAGTTGAAAAACCAAGCCTCCCTATATGTTCTTTATGAGAATAAGCTTTATAAAAGATCGTATTCCTTGCCATTATTAAGGTGCCTCCGACCCTTTGTGGTCAATTTCACACTATAGGAAGTATACGAAGGAATTTGCGGAAGCCATTTGGGTGCTAGATCTCTATCTCATAAGCTACTCCGACAAGGGTATAACTGGCCGACTATGTATGGTGATTGTGTTGATTACGTCAGAAGATGTGGTCACTGCCAAAGAAACGCGAATGTCCAAAGGCAACCAGCCACCGAGCTTGCCCCATTGAGTGCTCCTTGGCTGTTTGCGTAGTGGGGAATGGATATTCATGGAACCTTTCTAATGGCATCTAGGCAATGAAAGTTTCTCATAGTCGCCATCAACTATTTCACTAAATGGATTGAGGATGAACCACTGGCAAAGATTGCCGAAGCCAAGGTGTAGGACTTTATCTAGAAGTCAGTCGTCTATAGATTTGGACTGCCTCGAACTATCATAATAGACAATGGCCAATAATTCGATGGGGCGAGGTTCGTCGAGTTTTGCAAATGTTTGAATATCTTCCACCACTTTACGTCATTAGCTCACCCGCAGGCAAATAGGAAAGCTAAAGTGACCAACCGGATCATATTATAAGGCCTCAAGACAAGACTCAAAAGAGAAAAATGGGCCTGGGTGGATGAACTTTATTATGTTCTTGGGCATACCATACTATCCAAAGGCTACCGACTAGAGAAACACCATTCGTCTTAGCTTTTAGAATAGAGACAATCATCCTAATTGAACTTAAGCTTCCATCAGTCTGGGTAGTGGGTTTCAACGAGCAGCATAACCTACAAGACCTCAGATCTAATCTCGACCTACTGAAAGAAAAAAAAAGAGGAAGCCCAAATTTGAATGATAGCTTACAGGCGAAAGGTGTCCCAATACTATAACTCCAAAGTCAGAGGTAAAATATTTAGAGTGGGGGACTTAGTGCTTCAACGAGCTACTATCTCTCAACCTCAGAACCAGGAGAAGCTTGCCCCAAATTAGGAAGGACCCTACGAGGTCACAAAAGTCATCTGACCCAAGACATACTACTTAAAGAAACTCAGAGGGGCAGACCTACCTCGACCATGGAATTCAGAAAATCTATGAATGTATTATCAATGATTTGATTGCAATGAAATCCTCCTACTTCAACATCCTAATCTTTGTTGTATATCAATAATAAAGGAGGACTACCCTCCGAAATTAATCTCATGATAAATACGACCATGTTAGAAATAGAAAGAGAACCTCATCCTAACATGAGCAAGATCGAAGGCCTCGTTTATTTTAGACGAGATGAGGGGAGAGGCCCTGACAATGATCCTAATATGTCCCTACAGTCCATTAGGAATAGAAGGAGAACCTCATCCTAACATGAGCAAGGTCGAAGGCTTCGTTCATTTTAGACGAGATGAGGGGGAGGCCCTGACAACAGCCCCAATGTGCCCCTACAGCCCATTAGGAACAAGAGGAGAACCTTATCCTAACATGAGCAAGATCGAAGGTCTCATTCATTTTAGACGAGATGAGGGGAGAGGTCCTGACAACGGCTCTAATGTACCACTACAGTCCATTAGAAATAAGAGGAGAACCTCATCCTAATGTGAGCAAAGGTCGAAGGCCTCATTCATTTTAGATGAGATAAGGGGAGAAGCCCTAACGGCCCTAATGTGCCCCTACAGCCCATTAGGAATAGAAGGAAAACCTCGTCCTAACATGAGCAAGGTCGAAGGCCTTATTCATTTTAGATGGGATGAGAGAAAAGTCTCTGACAACAGTCCTAATGTACCCCTACAGCCCGTTAGGAATAGGAGGAGAACCTCATCCTAACTTAAGCAAAATTAAAGGCCTCATTTGCTTTAGATGGGATGAGGAAAGAGGCCCTGACACCAGCCCTAATACGCCCCTACGGTCTCATTAGGAACAGGAGGAGAACCTCATCTTAACAAAAGTAAAAAAAAATAGAGAGAGAAGGGTCGAAGGCGAGCATTGCATCACATGAGATGACAACGGACAAGGTATTATTTTATTATGAATTTAAATTTATTACAAGTAGGATGAAGGTTGGCCAAACCGACTGCATATTATAAGAAAGTCAATGCAGCTGGGATCAGCAAGATCGATTATAAAAAAAAGAGAGAAGGATCGAAGGCGAGCATTGCATTCATATGAGGCAACAATGGATAAGGTATTATTTTATTACAAATTTAAATTTATTACAAGTAGGATGAAGGTCGGCCAAATCGACTGCATATTATAAGAAAGTCAATGCGGCAAGGATCAGCAAGATCGATTACAAAAAAAAATATATTAAAGGAGGTGAAGCCTTAAGACGGACTGGATTCCTCAGACTTCGGATCATCGATGTCGGCCATCACTGCTTCAACCTAATGATTGCCTCCTCAAGTTCTTTCATTTTATACAAATTATCTATGTACAGTCTATTGATATGCCCAAACTGGCCCTCGAGCTCCCGCCGCTGCCCCCTTAGGACCTCAGACTCGACCTCCGCATCCTGGACGGCTTGATGCTCACGGATCAATTGGGGCTTCAATCGCTGAACTTTGGCTTTCTCCATCCTGATAGCCTTTGAAAGCTCATCGATGGTCTTCTTCAAGGAGGCAATCTCCTCCGACTCTTCACTAGAGACAGTCCGTCGACCGTCAGCCAGTTATTGCTGGAGATGGCTCACCTCTCTGTTAGCTGCCCGGAGCTCATGCTCGAGCCTGGTCATCTTCTTCAACCAAGTTAGCTTATACTCATTATGCCAGGCTTCAGCATCATGGAGCTACTTTTGAAGTTTGGAGAACCTCTTGGACCAGTCCCAATCGTATCGGGTCCTATCGGTAGACCATGACGAAGTTTCCTCTAACAGTTGAATTATTTCCTTCACCACTGTAAGGTCGATCTCAAGGGAGCTGATCTTTGCCATTAACTCCCAAGACTTGTTGCTGGTGCTTCTTCTCAGTTCGGCCATTTCTCTCTCGAAGCTATCCTTTCGAATGCTGAAACTAGTAGAGTCCTTCTTGTGCAAGTTCCTAAGGTGGGTAATTTCAACAGTCACCTCCGAAGCATTCTTCCTTGATTCTTGGAAATCATCCTCAATTTTTCTAAACTTCTTCAAGCGATGAATCTCCTTCTTCAAGCTCCTAATCAGTGGTCTAATCGAAACCCCACGGAGCAAAGGATCAACATCAACCAGAAGAGGGGAGTCATGACCTTGGTCGTCAAGAGCATTTTGAACCATGCAAATGACAACAAAATGTGTAAGACTAGAAAGAGATTTATCTTTCATTTACTTGGATATTTTTAAATACATCAGCATAAAAAAAAAAAGAAGAAAGCTACATGGTCTTCGAGAATCTAGACCTTAGGCAGCTCGGCAACAGGAGAGGTTGGAGCGACTTCATTCATGTTCCGATCCATGGGCAGGCTCGGGTGCTACAGCAATGGGTTCGAGAACTTTCGGGATGGCTCCCATGATTGAAGAAGAAGAGATGTCGGTCGGGACAACTCCAACCCTGAGGGATGAAGGATCGGCTTTATCATCGGGCTCTTCTGTCAAGAGGTCCAAATCTACCTCAAAAAAAATCTCAGCGATCCTTCCCAAGCAGATCTGGAACCCCTCGATGAAGGCCTCCTAAGCAAAAGCTATTTTAATATCCTCCATGTCCCTAGAGGACTTGAAGCTTTCGACCACTCGCTCCACCACCATGCCGACCCCTTCTTGCGCCTTCCTCTTTTCCTCCTCTTTCTGAGCCAGGGCAGTCCTTAAGTTTGTCATCTTCTCACACTCTACCCTCAACTCTTCTCGAAGGCACTCGACCTCGACAAATTGGATTTTCCAAGCCACCCTCATGCTCTTGACTTCAGCCTGGGGCTTCTCAACCTCCGCATGAGCTTCCTCGAGGATCTTCGAGGCTTCCGCCCACCTCTGACCGACCACCATAGAGTGGGCGAAGAGATAATGCTTGAGCTACGATAGGAAACCAAGTTAAAATTAAGGAGCCCTAACTTTAAAAATGGAAAAAATCTTAGACTTAGACTATGAGAGAGAAGACTACCTCAAGGTAGGCAGCGAAGGACTCATCGAATCTCTCGATGTCGCCCTTTCGCAGCATCTTTGCCATAATGTGGGAGAGAATACTCTCCTTCACAAGTGATTGGATGACCTCCCGATCATTCAAAGAAGCTTTTTCTTGGTTGGGACCCCCACTTTCGAAGCTTCCGACCCTCCTTCTGATCTTCTTGCCGACAGCCCTCTTCTTCCTTTTCCCCATGGCTTCCTCCAACTGGAGGGGAGCAAATGGAGCAACCTCTTCAGATGGGGTCGGGCTTGGTATGGTGGTAGTAGGCTCGGGGGTGGGCATGGCCTGGATCGACACGGCATGGCTGGACTAATCAATGTGGGCCTTCTTTGGAAGATCCTCGGTAGGGCCACCATTCCTCTTGAGGGATTTAAGTTTCTTGGTTAGACGGTCTCGCTCTTTAGGAGTCATCTCTATAAATGATAAAAGTCAAAGTCAGAAAAGGTCAAAGGAAAGTCGAGGTCTGGACAAAGAATACCCCACAACCGACCAAAAAAAAAAGACTACCTATCAGATTTAGGGGACTGAGGTTGAGGTTAAACAGGATCTATTTGTCCAAAAGGTCGGGGATTGGCAGAATGTTAAAGCCCTTCAATATATCATCCAAACTCCGATCATCGCTTTCCAGCCCTGGAGCTTGACGGATCAAGTTTTTTATCTCCCCCATGGAGGAAGTCCTAACCTCAAGGATGGATTTGAGACGAAGAAGAATTTCTCCTTCCAACCATGGATGGAAGAGGGGTTGCCCTTAAGTAATCCCTTTCTATCAAATTAAGAGGACACATACCACCAATCCTTAGCAGTCGGATGGCGTTTGAAGGTAAAAAAGATCCGAAATAAAGAAATGGTAGGTCGAACGCCTGCCATGGTACATAAGAAAAGAAATTCTATGATGAACCTAAAAGAGTTCGGTGCCATAGCAGCAAAGGAGATGTTGAGAAATCTAAATAGGTTGGTCAGAAAAGAGGGTAAGGGTAACCTAAGCCCAGCACGAAGAGCCTCTAAATATAGGCAGGTTTGGCCGAAAGGTGGAGAGTAGGTCTTATCATTGGATCCAAAATGTTCGAGCTTATATTCAGAGGGAATATCGAACTGAATCCTGACTAACGAAAGATCGTCAGACCGAAGTTGGCAGGCAATAACTGTCGGTGCAAAGAAAGGAGGGGGCAACTTAGAAAGCTTGGCCTCCTTAGGAGATTGGTTTGCTAAAGCTAGAGGAGCCGAGCTTTCTGAGCAAGTCGATCAGGATTCCTCGATGGACATCTAGATCAAAGCAAAATCATAAAAAAATGCTTGAAAAGCTAAGAAAATGAAGTGCAAAAACTTCTACAAAGAGACCTAAGGAACAAAAAGCAGAGAATACAGAAATAAATCAGAAAAGGATAGTGAAGATGACTTAAGTCAATTGGAAGAGGCAGGGAGATGACGAAGGCCATAGAAGATAAACGAGAGAACACCTGGGAACAAAGAAAGTGGAAGAAAAAGCCTGAGCTCTTGCACGACAGACATAAGAAAATTAGAAGAAGAGAAGGAAAAAGATTTCGAAAAAGGTAATGACTTGGGGGAAGAAAATGGATTAAATAGCCCTAAGGATTCTAGATGGTTATGATTGCGAATCCCCTTCGATCGACCGATGGTCGATGCATGCCCCCTCTATCATGGTAGAGACTAACAGTGGATAGGCCCATAATGATGCCGTATCCTAAGCAAAGTTTTGGCGTGGAGCTCCAAAGGCGTCCCTTCGAGTCACCTCAAATTTATGAAGCTTCGATGCTGGCGCAAAAACACCAAGAAACTGTTAGATATGTATGCCTTAGAAGCTAGAATGACTGACACTTGTAATACACTTCTAAGAGAAAAATTATAATTTTAACTATAAATAATAAAATGGGTTATTTTCTATCATGGTGTGTATTTGAAAGTGTCTATGATACATCCCTTAAGTTAATGGTAATGATAGTTTATATTTTCAAGAGTTAAAAATTTAAGACATGAATTTTCATTGTTAACTCATAAAATGCTCCCGACCGTAGGATCATCATGAGGATGGTGATTGATCTAGAAGGTTGGTGTACATCGCTTCTTTTGGATAGATGAGTCTTGAGTCTATGGTATAGAGACATCAAAGTGTGAGTACAGGTACTCATTAGAGAATGAGGGTACTGAGTGTGACAACCTCGAGCAGTCATGAGGAAGTCTATCTTCTCATCGATGACTGGCTTAAAGCTGCAGTAATGTGTCTGGTTCTTTGATCTGAGATGCATCGGCAGTTCACCTTGAGGGTGTTGTAGTTTGACTACACCATAACTCGATCTCCTAGCCATTCGAAATCCTGAGGTGTATGTTGGCTATAGCATGTTCATTGTAGGAATTGGATTGCACCAATAGGAGATCTATCTACCTCGGTAGATGAGGAGTAGCCCTATGATGATCATGAGAATCAAGTCCATAAGCCCATGGCCATGGTAGAGTGAAATAATAGAAAGAATTTCTATTAGGATTTTCACATTGGACTTGAATCGAATGATTAATTCATATGACAAATATTAGGGTTTGACGAGATCACCTTAACCCTAATCCAATCGGAACTCAAGATAGAGGAACTTAATCACATAGGTAACTACACCAAGAGGTTCGCTTTCAGTTCTGATGGATTAACACCATACACTTCTAGGTGTCATTGGTGGATTTTGGGAGCAATTAGAATGATTTAGATGATCGATCATACTAGTTGTCTGAATTAGAAAAGTTCTGATCCATCTAAAGATGTTTCGATGATGTCGATGATAGAGATCATGACATATCCTATTACCATACAAAACTGAACCTAACTGGATCACATAAATAAAAATTTGGATCTAGATTTCATCAATTGGATTAATCCTATTTAATTGATTTGAATAAGATTTAATTAGGTTCAAGAAAATCATGCTAGCATACGATTAAGCCTAATGTTCTCATTTAACAATCATTAAAGCTTGTCTCAACTGAGCCAAATATATTTGGGCTCACTCAGGAACCTTTACTTGGTCTGACTAGAGCTTGTCCAGGTCAGAAAAGGATTGTCTTAATTTATGAGATAAATTTGAGACAACACTTGCCATTTTTCATCACCTGCTAAATCTTATCTTCGAACATTGGTCAAATATTGACCCTGGACACTTAGACATTTGCCCATGTGTCTTGCACCCATAGTAGAGAACCTGGGGACTAGTCCCCCTGCTAAAATGCTGATAGGAAAGGGGCACACACCTAGGGAGGCGTGCGCCCCATGAGGATAAAATATGGAGTCCCATACAGATGGGACTCCACATGCTTCAGGGAATTAAATTAGGTGGCACCAAGAAGACTTGTTTGACCCAGTCTTGATGCCACCTAAGGAGAGTTTTAAGGGACTCTAATCTAATTGGATCAAATGATGTCATTCCACCAATCAGATTTAGATTTGATTGCACAAAGGACCGTGATTAGTTAGGATGATGTGGCACTGCATGGTGCAGCAGGATCTATATAAACCCTATCTGCACCTAGAATTCAAGGATTCTGCCTTTAGCCCATGCCACATAGCCCATCTCCCTTCTTCTCCATTCCACCCTCCAATCCTCTCTCTCCTCTCCACGCCCAAGGAACTTTGGGCACGAAGAAGGTGCGATCCAAGCAAGTGAAAAGCGCTAGGAAAGGAAGAAGGCAGTACTGCTGCAAGAGACAATGGTTGTTCTTCAAAAGTCATTTTGAAGACCTTCAAGATCAGATCCAGATCTGATTTTTGGAGGATTAATTGAGAAGAAGAAGATCTTCAGATCTTCAGACAAGCTTATTGACCTCATCCATTATAGCCTTCTATCTTTCTGGTGTAAAACTGCATTTTTTCTATTTCACTGGCCATCATTTAAGATCCATCCCCAGGTGATGTTGCATGACCTCTGCATCAATCCCAGGCATATCCATAGGCACCCAGGCAAAAACATCTATATTCTTTTGTAAGAAGGTAACAAGTTGCCTTCTGACTTTTTCCTTCAGATTGGAGCCGATCTTCATAGTGTGCTCCTTATTCCGATCATTCAAAGGAACCTCCACAAGATCGTTGATGGATTTTCCTCTTTCTTCAGATAGATCATCACGAGCATCAAGCCCATCCACTGGACAAGGGTCTGCTTCCCTTTCTCCTTGTAAGGCAATATTATGACAATGCCGAGCTAGTGCCTGGTCTCTTCTGACCTTTTCGACTCCATAGCTTGTTGGGAACTTCATTTTTAGATAGTAAGTTAAAACCACAGCCTAGAGTGTATTCAAACTAGATCAACCAAGGATTGCATTATAGGCAGAGGGTGCTTTCACCACCAAAAAATTGACTTGAGCTCTAGTTTACTTTGGGTATCGATCTGCTACCACAGGCAATGTTATTACTCCTTCTACTGACATCTTATCACCTATGAATCCTACCAATGAAGAATTCATTGGCTCCATTTTACTATCAAGTATAGACATTTTAGAAAAAGCATCATAAAATAAGACATCAACAGAGCTTCCATTATCAATTAAAATACGTCACACATCATAATCAGCAATATTTAAAGTAACTACAACCACATTATTATGCAGAAACTTAACTTCCTGGGCATCTTCTTCGATGAAAGAGATGGGCTCTTTAGTCCGCTGCTTCTTTGCTGGCTCTATCGATGCATTGGCCTCCCCTCACTGATGTCCCCTAGTGATGGTATTGATGATTTCAAGAGAAGGCCGATCTTCTTATAGCTCATCCCGCCGAGATGCCTTAGGCTTTGGCAGGGCTCTTGGACGATCTTTTCTTCTCTCTGATTGATGCCTAATAAATTGATCCAACCAATGTCTTCTAATTAATGCCTCAATCTCTTTCTAAATCTGGATGCATTCCTCAGTATCATGACCATGATCACGATGGTAGAGATAGTACTTATTGGTATTGCACTTGGTTGGATGAGTTCGCATTCTCTTTGGCCCTGGGAGTTGCTCCCGTATCTCCATCAGCATCTAGGTCTTTGAGGCATTCAAGGGAGTGTAGTTGTTGAATCTTCTAGAAGAGGAGTTTCATCGGGCCCTTTGATCCGAGCTTCTGTGTCGATGATCTCTAAGGGGAGTTCGAGCTTGTCTAGGAGGCATTCAAGTGTGCAACTGAGCTTCACTCAATTTGCTTTCAGATGCAGGCTTGTTGGACTCACCCGCTTGCCGCTCTCTTACAGCCTTATCATCCTTCAACTTGAAGGCCTCTTATACTCAAGCAAAACCTTCGGCCCAGGCCAGCATATCAGCAAAATTCTTAGGATACTTTCTTTCTAGGGAGGATAGAAGATCATTCTTCTGAAGGCCATCCTTTAGTGCGGCCATGGCCATGGATTGGTCCAAGTTTTGGACCTCCAGTGCAGCAGCAATAAAGCGACTGATGTAAGCTCGAATGGATTCTCCTTCTTTCTGCTTTATGTTGATAAGAGAGTCCAAGCCTCATCTTGGATGTCGGCTGCTTATAAAATGGGCTACAAACTGATGGCTTATTTGATCAAAAGAGTAGATCGTACTCGATTTAAGGCTCGAATACCAATTTCTCGCTGCTTCCTTTAGGATAGATGAAAAAGCTTGGCATAGGATGGTATCTGGTGCACCATGGAGCAGCATCATTATTTGAAAGACCTCTAGATGATCGACTAGATTAGAAGTTCCGTCATAGGTCTCGAACTGGAAGAGCTTGAAGTTTAGTGGGACAGACTTTTGCATGATTTTGATAGAGAAAGGAGAATCAATGCAGATGTCATCACAATAGGCTAGGATGGCATGATGGAGCTTCTCAGTCCATCAATTTATGTTCTGAAGCTTTTGATCGAGAGCATCATCTTGATCGTAGATCTCAGAGGACTGTCTACTGTAGATGGAGAAAGTCTCCTTTGAAGAAGAATCATGATCGGAACAAGGGCTCCCTACTCTTTGCTTTTCCTTTTCGGGGGTGATGGGCCTGCTGACCTAGGTTGTCCTTCTTGGCACCAATTCTTGAAGCTCTAGCTAGGAGATTTTTGGCTTGGTTGCCATCGGAGGTTGCTGTATGGCTTGCACCATTTGGTAAGGCCTCGAACCTACTACATTAGTAGGTTAAACTACTCTATGTCCACCATGGCTGTCGATGGATGGGGTGGAGATGTCGGTGTTGGAGCAGGAGCTGGCGGATCTAGCTCAGATCTGGTGGTGGATGCAGTAGACAGTCGAGTGGTTGTCTTCTTTGGAGGCATTTCTAGAGTAAGAGAAGATTAAACAAAAGCAGATTCAAGAGATTAAAAGAGAAAAGAAGGCAGGTAGGATTGACTGGACACTCTTTTTAAAATAAGAGCTCAGAGTTCCTTCCTCTAGCGCCAATCCTATTGGTATGAAAATCCGTGAGGATGCTGAAGGTAGCTGAAGTTGGAAAGATGAGGCCACCAATGGGACCTACAAAATAAAGTCCAAACAAAAAGTGGGTGGCTCAGAAAGGACCCTCTGATGCTTAAGTTAATTTTTCAGCCAACTAGAATGGACTGCTCAGGAAATAAAGAGGCAAAGTAACAGGAAAGAAAAAAAGCTTGGAAGAAAACATATCTAAAGAGTCTCTTTTATAGATGGAGCGTGTAACAAACTGATGGTGACAGCCATAACCATCTGATAGTAGATTGCTCGAGGCCATGTGGAGTTGTTACAGAGGCTGGTGTCTATTGTCATGACGTGCTAGTCTGTTGAGATTTAATAGTTGAGGTTCAGATGGAATGGATGTTGGCAATGAAGGGCCTCAAATCACGATGGTTCCATAGGAGTTCGGACTTGTCTAAGATCATCCGCATATAAGTTGGTTTGTGTTTAGTGGGAAGCTGAATTCATTTAGATGATGAGATCCTTCTAGGTGACTGAAAGGAGTTTGATTGGATGGAGATTGATTGAGAGGAGTTTGCCTGCCGACTGGAATGAGTTTACCTAAAAGGAGTGCGACTGGAGGAGTTCGTCCAGAGGGAGTATGACTGAAGGAGTTCATCCGGAGAGAGAGTGACTGGAGGAGTGTGATTGGGGCTTAAGCTTGTCATTCATTTTTAGTCAAAAGGTAAGGTTAACATAACAGTAGTTCTCCTTTATTGTTCAAGATTATGTTACCGGACTTCTATGTGCTTTTGAGAAGCTCTGCAGTGCGAGCTTGCCACTGAAAAGGTTGATGAATTCTAGCAGGAGGGGGGTCGGCGGCCAAGGATTCTGGCTAAAGACTTCGACGGGGATTATTCTACTCTCAATAGATTCTGAGTAAAGAAAGGTCTTCATGACACAGCAAACAAGGGAAAGTCCTAGGAATAAAGATTGGATAAGGTACTTCTTCAGGTTCGACAGTTTTCCTAAGGTTAGGGTTTGATAAGTTTAGGCAAACCAAACTCCTAGAGCCGAAAGACCTAGATCCCGTGGAAGACATCAGATCAAACTCAACTCAAAAGATCAAAAGAAAAGGGTTGTTGATGCTTTTTAAAAAAAAAATCCATGATGGGTGCTAAACCTTTTAGGGGAAACCAAAAGCCTAAAAAGCAGAAGAGAAGTGAAGAAATAGGAAGGGGAGGTTAGGAAACTAACCTAGATTAATCGAAGATCTTAGGGGAATGGCTGGAAGGGAGGAAGTCAGATAGGAGAGATGCCGACGGATGGAGGAATTGTGATGGAAAGCAAATAGAAGGCACGAAGGAGATGAAGAGCAGAGGAAGGAGAAGGACCCAGAGAATAGGAAGTCAGGTGGAGAAGGAGAGTTAAAATATTAGAGGTGGTTATGATTGTAGATCTTTTTCACCTTGTCCCCACTCACTGCGTGTCTCACTCATCATGGCAATGACTAACGAATTGATAGGGAGTTAATGGAGTTGTACCTCAAGTCTTGCCCAGGGGCAATTTAGAACTCCGGTCTTTTCAAATTACTGGAGGTTTAGGAAACTTCGATGCCGATTGGAAAAAAGCCAAAATCATTTCGTCTCCCAAGAGTGGGAAGCCAGAAGTTGACTTCGGCAGTCATGGGTTTTATACTCCCTTCATCCAAACTTCGGACTTGGGAGTAGGGGGACATGTGTTAGGGAAAAAATAGCTTCCATAGAAATCCTGCTCGATGTCCAACCTTAATGAGGCACAACTTGGAATTAAACAGCAGACGCCCTGAGTAGACATATAGTTTGGATTAAACAGCAGACTTCCTGAGTAGGTCTCTTGCACCACCCAACCTTAATAGTTTTCAAACTCCTGTCTGACCAAATTCTTTTACTATGGATGGTAGATGCTATCGGCTGCCTCTCATAGATCTCGATCGAACGAATTTGAATCAGAAAAAGGACCTTGGCCAAATGCACTCGAGTTAGTAAGAGGACTTTGCCATCGATGTAGGTCCAGATTCTCCCAGAAGAGGTAGCTGAACTTCCAAAAGCAGAAGTTAGACCGCAGTCCTTAACAAAGAGCCTATTATTCCTTTAATTTTAGTCTAAATGTTTACATCTACTCTTGGCCGACCTTGAAGGCAGCCAAGCTTCTAAGAGCTATCAAAGGCAGCCCCAGTAGAATTCAATAATGAGTCCGTCATTAACTACTTAGAAGCCAATCTTCAAGTTTGGCCAGTCCAATTTCGAGTTCTCCATCCCCAATATGAATAACCTGCTACCAAGGATAGAGCTCCAATTTCTCATCCAAATTCCATCAAATTAAATTCAACTGCATACAAGTCACGACAAATGACAGTCCACTCTCCGTAACAAATTTTGCATGGCCCGAACGGCCTATTGATATTCTGTTATGGCTGTCACTATCATTCTGTTATGAGCTTTGCCTATAAAAGAGACCCTCCAGATATATTTTCATCTCTAAGTGCTAAGCTCTGCTCTCTACTCTAAATTTCTATGAATATTCTTATTGGCCAGAGAACTGATTTGACCATTGGAGAGTCTTGTCGGAGCGACCCACCCCCAGTTTGGACTTGGTCTTGGAGGTCCCAACAATGGCTGTCTTTTTCAGCTCCAACGAACTCCAGCATCAGCAACCATTTTCTGCACCAACACCTATCAAAGCTGCAAATGGATCATGTTGACCCATGACCCAAGCTAACTTGACTTGCTTAGACTTGATCCGACTTGCTTTAAAGAATTCATGGGGAGGGGTTAGGTTCCAAAATTGGACTTGTTCCAGTTTCTGGGTCTGGTCTGTATTTACTTAATTCACTAACTTAATCTGGCTTGACCCATTTGATTTTTGAGTCAATTTTGAATTTGTTCTATGACTTGATCCAACCCAAACCTATTATACCATTGGGATCTAAATCTATTTGAGCTATTAAGTTGTAGTTTAAGGCTGATATAAGCAATGTCTTTAATATAAAGATAGGTTTAAAATTACTTTTATATCTGTTGGGAGCAAATCCGCTCCTGCCGAAGTTAGGCCAGATATCTAATTACTGAATGATCCACTCTGGTAGCGATGACCAAGATTGACCCTCGATCGAATTTGCAAGATTCCTCTGCACCTCGCCTAGATGAGCTTGAATGGTAGGGGTGGCAAGCTCCTCCACCCTAGGCAGCTGACCTTCCCCGATCATAAGTCTTCCGAACTTCTCCGATGGCCGCACTCCTCTAGTAGTCAGACTCCTTCTAGACTTCATCTTCAACTGGATTTCTCCGTCAGTCAAACTCCTTCCAAATTCTTTCAGTAGACCTCCTTCCAGATTCCTCTAGCAGACTTTCTTTAGGATTTCTCCAATCATAGGACTTTCAAATCCCTTCTGACCAAACTCCCTGTAGTCACCTAGAAGGGCCTCCACGTCTATGCAGATCTAGCAATCTATACAGCATGAATCCACTTATACATAGATGACCCTAAAGGAGGCCAAACTCCTCTAGAATTGATGAAACTTGAGGCTCTTCACCACCAGTGCCTACCTCCTCCGAACTTCAACTATTAAATCCCAACGAGTTGTTACATCATGACAATGGACACCACTCTCCACAACAAACTCCATATGATCTAATTGGCTCACTACTTTATAGTTACGACTATTACCATCAATTTGTTACAGGCTTCATCTCTAAAAGGGATCCTCCAGATACATTTTTCTTGGGCTCCCTTCTTCCTCTCGATACTCTACCACTTTCTTTCCTGAGCACTCCATTTTTGTTGGCCGAAAGAGCTGACTTGATCATCGAAGGATCTTGCCAGAGCCACCACCCCCAACTCTGAATGAGACTTATTTTGCAGGTCATCGATGGCGGCCTCATCTTCTCCAAGTCCAGCGTCGAATCCGACATCAATCAGATTTTGCACCAATAAAATTGGTGCTAGAGGAAGGATCTTCTTTCTCTTGAGGTTCTCTTATTCTTAAAAGAGTGCTCAGCAGAGATCTCTCTCCTTCCCCCTCGGAGTTCTTCATCCATCTCATAAGGATGCCTCTCAAAAAGGCTTCCATCCGATGGTCAACCACCTCCATGACTAGATCTCATCTAGATCTATCCACCTTCGTCTCATCTCCGACATCTCAAGTTCCACCAACGGTAATGGTGGATGCAAAGCAATTTAACCTACTAGTTCAGTAGGTTAGGGGTCTTACTGAAGTAGTGTAGGCCATACAGCAACAATGACCTTCGATGTCGATCCAATTGGAGTAGGATTCTCCAAAACCCCAAGACCCAGTCTGGGGATGATCAACTTGGAAAAGTCGATCGGTCACCTTCAAAAAAGGAAAGCAGAGGACAGGAAGCCCCTACTCTGACAATGACTCTATCCCTGGAGGGACTCTACCCTCATTCGGCCAGAAAACTTTGGAGATCCATGACCATAAATATCTCCTAGACTGAAAGCTATAAAAAATGAATTAACAAATTGAGAAACTCTGCCATGCTTTCTTCTCTCATAGTAATAATATCTGCACCAATCTTCCTTTCTCTCATCAAATCATATAGGAATCGATCTCGCCGAACTTCATGCTTCCTCAGTTCAAGAGCTACGATGGAACTACCGATCCGATCGATCATTTGCAGGCCTTTTGGATGATGATGCTACTCCATGGTGCACCAGATGCCATTCTTTATCGAGGTTTTCCATCCACTTTGAAGAGAGTAGTCAAGAATTGGTACTCAATACTTAAGTTGGGTACCATCTTCTTCTTCGATCAGATGAGCCATCAGTTCGTGGCTCACTTTGTTAGTAGCTGGCACTTCTATCGAGGTTCGGACTCCCTCATTAACATTAAGTAGAAGAAAGGAGAGTCCATCTAGGCCTATGTCATTCAGCTCAATGATGCTACACTAAAGGTCCATAATCTGGATCAGTCTATCGCTATGGCCGCACTGAAGGATGGCCTTCAGAAGAATAATCTATTATTTTTCCTAGAGAAGAAGTACCCTAAAAATTTTGCTGATATGCTGGCCCAGGCTGAAGGTTACGCTCGAGCAGAAGAGGCCTTTAAGGCCAAGGATGGTGAAGCCATCGGAGAGCAGCGAGCGGATGAGTTGAGTATGCCAGAAGCTAGAGAAAAGCCGAGCAAAGCTTGGTCTTGCTCCAGAACTCCACCCGAGTGTAAGCAAGTCTGAACCCCTCCTCGAGCTCGAAAATAAAGAAGCTCTAATAGAAAGGCATGATAGGACTTCCCCCTCAAAAGGTACAACAACTATGCATCGCTCAACGCACCAAAAATTCAAGTGCTAATTAAAATCAAGGAGCAACTATCGAGGCTAGAAAGGATGCACACTCATCCCAGCAAGTGCAATCCCAACAAATATTGCCTCTACCATCATAACCACGGTCACGATACTGAGGAGTGCATTCAGCTCCAAGATGAGATCGAGGAGCTCATCAGGTGAGGTCAGCTTGGCCAATTTCTATGACATCGGCCTGGGAAAAGGAAGGATCAGCCAAGGGCACTACCATAATTAGAACTACTAGGGAGAGAGGAACAGCAAGGAGATCGGCCGCCTCTCAACATCGTTAACACCATCTTTAGGAGACTTCGATAGGAGGTCGGCGGATCTAGGGGACCGGCAAAGAGATGGAGAACTGAGGAGACCCTAACTTCTGCTGAAGTAGATGCCTAGGGAGTTTAGTTCCTGCATAACAACATGATTGTAATTACTTTAAATATTGCAGACTATGATGTACGTCGCATCCTTGTTGATAATAAAAGTTTGGCCGATGTCTTATTTTATGATGCCTTCTCCAAAATGTCTATACCTCATAGTCGGCTTGGAATAATGAACTCCCCATTAATAGGCTTCACTGGTGATGCGGTACCAGTTGAAGGCATAATAACTTTGGTCATGGCTATAGGACAATACCCAAAATAGTCTAAGGCACAGATGGACTTCCTAGTACTATAAGCTGTTAGATATATGTGCCCTAGAAGCCAGAATTGGCTGACACTTGTAATACATTTCTAGGGGCAAAATTATAATTTTGACTATAATTAATGAAATGGGTTATTTTCTATCACACATGTGTATTTAGTGTCTGTGATACATCCTTTGAGTTAATGGTAATGATAATTCATATTTTCAAGAGTTGAAAATTTAAGACATGAATAATCATTATTAACTCATAAACAGCTCCCGACCATAGGATCATCACGAGGATGGTGATTGATCCGGAAGGTTGGTGTACGATCGCTTCTCTTTAGTAGATGAGTCTTGAGTCTACGGTGTGGAGACACCGGAGCGAGAGTACAGGTACTCGTTAGAGAACGAGGGCACTGAGCGTGACCACCTCGAGTAGTCATTAGGGAGTCTACCTTCTCGTCAATGACTGACTCGATGCTGCAGTAGTGTGTCTGGTTCTTTGACCTGAGATGCATCGGCAGTTCACCTTGAGGGTGTTATAGTTTGACTACACCATTACTCGGTCTCCTAGCCATATGGAACCCTGAGGTGTATGTTGGCTATAGCATGTTCATTGTAGGAACTGGATTGCATCAAGATGGGATCTATCTACCTCGGTGGTAGAGGAGTAGCCCTATGATGATCATGAGAATCAAGTCCAGAAATCCATGGCCATGGTAGAGTGAAATAATAGAAAGAGTTTCTATTTAGATTTTCACATTGGACTCGAATCGAATGATTACATCATATGACAGAGACTAGGGTTTGACGAGTTCACCTTAACCCTAATCTGATCGGGGCTCAAGATAGAAGAACTTAATCACACAGGTAGCTGCACCAAGAGGTTCGCATTCAGCTCTGATGGGTTGCCACCATATACTGCTAGGTGTCACTGGTGGATTTTGGGAGCAATTAGAATGATTTAGATGATCGATCATTCTAGCTGTTCGAATCAGAAGAGTTCTGATCCATCGAAAGGAGTTTCGATGATGTCGATGATAGAGATCATGACATATCCCATTACCATACAGAAACTGAACCTAACTGGGTCACACAAACAAGGGTTTGAATCTGGTGATCATCAATTGAACTGATCTAGTTCAATTGATCTGAATGAGATTCAATTAGGTTCAAGGAAATCGTGCTAGCACTCGATTGAACCTAACGTTCTTCTTTTACTATCATAAATAAGTTGTCCTGACTGAGCCAAAGGAGTTTGTGCTCAATCAGAGGCCTTCATATGGTCTGACTGGAGGTTGTCCAAGTCAGAATAGGTTGTCTTATTTGTAAGACATTACCTACCTGCCATTTTTGGTCACCTGCCATTTCTTGTTCTTTGACTTTGGTCAAAAGTCTACCTTTGACTGGTCAAACGTTGACCATTGACCCTTTGACTTTTGACCACATGTCATGCACCTATTGGAGAGCTGGTGGGGGCCTTGTCCCCCTGCCAGAACCTGGCAAGGAGAAGGGCGCACGCCAAGGGTGGCGTGAGCCCAAGTTAGGAGGCGCCTAGGAGTCCTTGTTGGACAAGGACTCCATCTCCCTTTTGGATTCCAATTAGAGTTCTACTAAGAATCCAGTTTGACTGGTCTTAGGCGCCCTCTAAGGAGGAATCCAGGGGTCTCTATTCCCAACCAATCAGATTTAGATCTGATTTCACAAAGGGTTGTGATTGGTTGAGAGGAAGAGGAGTTGGATCACAAGCTTAGTCTATAAATAAGACCCTGCGCCCAACCCTAATTCTAATGCAATTAAGATTTCCCACGCCCCAAGGCTGCCTCTCCCCTCCTTCTCCATGCCAAACTTCTTCTCCCTTGCTCTCCACGTCCAAAAAGTGTTTTGGACTTGGTTTGGTGCGATTCAGATCAAGGAAAGGCGATCAAAAGCAAGAAGGCTGCGCTGCTGCAAAAGACGACTGCAGACTGCAAAAGAGTTTTGATCTTCAAAGATCTGAGTTTTGAAGATCAGATCATCAAAAGAGTTTTGAAGATCCTCCAGATCAGATCCAGATCTGATTTTTGGAGGTGTGATAGAGAAGAAGAGGATCTCCAGATCCAACCCGAGTGGATACCGGTAGAGGCCAGGCGCTTGCGTGGCTAAGATCCAGAACCTTCCGCTGCAATCAGGATCATCAACAGGGTAATAGGATTACCCAAATCAGGTAAATTAAATTTGATTTAATTTATCTTATTTTATTTTATTTATTAAAATAATAAGAATCAGATCTGAAACATATCAAGATCTGATTGAGATCAAGAGAAAAAATTTTTGAAATATATCTCTTGATCTGATCAGATCTGAACGAACCTGGACCGGGAAATCAGGATTTCCCTTCAACTGGTATCAGAGCCATGGTTCTAAAATTGTTTAGATCTGATTTTAATTTTATTTTAATTAAAAAATAAAGTGATTTCAGATGTCACATGAGATGTGATCAGATCTGAAATCAGAAAAAATTAAAATTAAATGATTTGGATCTAAGAACATGAAGATATGCATGACTAGTTCTAGAATAGAATAGTTCTATAGAATAGTTTTGCATGTCTTTGATTTAATCTGATTAAATCATATATTTTAGATCTTCTTATTTACTATTTTTTGATATTATAAGTGTTATAATAACATCTGATAAATAGCAAATAAAAATTATTTAATTTTAAATATCATATGAGATATGATTAGATGCATGTCTAGACTAGTTGTAGAATAGTTCTACATAATTGTCTAGATTAGAATTTATTTTGATTAGATCAATTTAAATCTAATTTTTTAGATTATTATGAGATAATTTAGATCTGAAAACATGCATGATTTGATACATGAGATGTATGCAAAATATGCCATGATTAGATCTAAATTTTTATATATGAGATATATGATATAGATCTATAACTGTTTTGTAGTATTACATGTTCCTGATTAAGGCGTTCCTCTTGGCCGTCCGGTCATAAGAACGAAGAAGGGTTTAAAGGCCCTCTCTTCCCATTCGATGGGGTGTTTCTTATGATGTGTAGGGGTGCTGCGTGTTCGTCCTTAATCAGAAACCCAAAACTTACTTTCTGCAAAACCCTAGATCCTGAAACCCTAGGATTTATTGTGCATATTTTGTTTATGAACCCAACTTAATTAAGAATTAAGTTTATGGAAATATTAATTAGGTCTAAAATTGAGAATTTTCAGATCTAAGACATATTCATAATACTGGGTTCGGGCTTGGGTAGCTCAATTAGGTCTAAGCGGTTGATCAAACCGAATCAAGAGTTGGTTAGATGGGATCAACAATGCTTAAATTGACCAGCCTAATAGGATTAAGTCTGGGTCAAGATCGAGTCACGATCAAGCAAGACCTAATTAGGCTCAGAGGTTAGAGTCTGGATTGTAGGCTAACCCAATTGGTTCTGACTCAACAATTTGGTGTCTAAGGTAAGTTTGGCACAGACGACCGACTGGTTTTTAATTGGAAGCTACTCGACCTGAATGCGTTCTTGTACGAGTTAATGGCATATTCCTTCCACCGGTCTCACTTACCTGGCCATATCTGTTGACACAGTTCTGATCTGAGGTGGTCAATAATCCGAGCTAACCCATGCCACTAGGTTAGTCATAATTGTTATGACTAAGCCAAGTCTAGTTTAATGAGACCTGAATCAATTCTCCCTAAGAAAAGATTAAGTCTGAGGTCTTCCACCATTGTAGATGTGCGGGCCCTTCCCGGGGTTGATTGTTCTCGGCTGGATACAGTGGCTCAGTTGCACCGGGAAGACGCAACCATGTCTATTAGGCATTGGATGCTATGGGCTGGAGGATGAGTTGGGCTCAATATTTCGGATACGGTGAGAGACTCAATTAGGAACCCAGTCTATGCAAATGGTGGGTCTGACTTAACTAAGGAGTGGATCAATATTCCGGATACGGTGAGATTCATGAATTAGAGACCAAGTTTGGGTGCACCATGATTAGAGAATCATTGAACAAGAGTTGTTCACTCATTGGCTAACCCATCACCAATAACTGTTAGGTGAGGTGATGAGTCAGTTGGTGAGACCGCACCACCCACTAGAAATCATTCAATCGTGGAGATTTTTCGCATCTCTACAGAGGGAGTGTAGGGATCCGAGAAAATAGTGGGAGCTAATTTGTTTAAAAATAAAATCCCTAAATAAATTGGTCAAGTCAAAATTACAGTATCTAACTAGAATCTTTGACTCTCTACAGGAAAATGTCTGCGTCCAACCCATTGGCACGTATCCTGGACACACATAGACTGACTGGACCCAATTATAAAGATTGGCTCAGGAACTACAAAATTGTTTTGGGTTCAGAGAAGTTAACACATGTTTTGGACCAGGACCCTCCCACCTTACCAGCTCGTCCATCCACTGAACAGAGAGCGTCTCTGGAAAAATGGATTGACGAAGATAATAAGGCCAGATATTACATGTTGGGCTCGATGTCTGATGAGCTCCAGCGCCAACATGAAGATATCGGGACTGCTCGCCAAATGTTGGCTCACCTGCAGGAGATGTTTGGTGAACAGAGTCGCGCAGCCAAATATCAAGTCACGAAATGACTTTTTAAGGCTAAGATGCGTGATGGGCAGTCAGTCCAAGATCACTGTCTGACAATGATCAAGGACATGGAAGAGCTTGAGAAGCTCGGTGTGAAGTTGGACTTGGATCTGCAGAACGATATTATTCTGCAATCCTTGACTGATGCATATGGGCAATTCATCATGAATTACCACATGCATAAACTTCAAAATTCCTTGGCCGAAGTTAATGAATATGCTGGTTACCGCTGAGCTTTCTATGAAAGGTTCTAAAGGCTCAGTTCTTGCTATGGAACGGACTTCTTCCAAAAGAAAGTCTTATGGAAAGAAAAAGAAGTCTGTGAAAAAGCAAAAGGTGGAAGGATCAAAGAAGAAGAAGGCAGAACCGAAGAAGAAGGTCGATGGCAAAGGAAAGTGTTTCCATTGCAACAGCGACTGGCCATTGGAAGCTCTGGAATCTGCCTACTTACATCTGGCCATGCCCTGAAGAACAAGAAGGAAGGTTTCCTTCTTAGGATGTGTTTACCATTGCATTCATTATTCGTTTAAATCAGCAAAATGTGAATGCCAAACGACCTAGGGATAGTCCAAACGATAGATACCTATGGCACCTGAGATTAGGTCATATAGCAGAAGATAGGATTAACAAATTGGAGAAAAATGGGCTATTGAGTCCATTGACTTTTGAGTCATATCCAACTTGTGAATCTTGTCTTCAAGGCAAAATGACTAAACTCCCTTTTGTTGGACATGGGGAGAGGGCCACAGATCTCCTTGCCCTAGTACATACTGATGTGTGCGGCCCATTTGATGTGCCGGCTAGAGGCAATTTTGTCTACTTCATTACCTTTACCGATGATCTGTCTAGGTATGGGTATGTGTATCTTATGAGACACAAGTCTGAAGCCTTTTGAAAAGTTCAAAGAATTCAGACATGAAGTAGAAAAACAAACTGGAAAAACCCATTAAGGTTCTTCGATCAGATCGAGGAGGTGAATACCTTAGCCGGGAATTCCTAGACTATCTTAAGGAAAATGGCATAGTCTCTCAATGGACTCCACCAGGAACACCTCAACTCAACGGGGTTTCAGAATGGAGAAATCGGACTCTATTGGATATGGTTCGATCCATGATGAGCTTCACAGACCTCCCTGATTTTCTTTGGGGACACTCATTGTTAACTTCAATCTATTTACTGAATAGGGTTCCCTCTAAAACCGTTCCTACCACACCGTATGAGATATGGCACGGTAAGAAACCAAGTCTGAGTCATCTCAGAATTTGGGGTTGTCCGGCTCATGTCAAAAGACAACAAGCGGACAAGTTAGAGTTTAGGTCCTTTAGAGCTCGATTCATAGGATATCCTAAAGAGTCATTAGGATACTATTTCTACATTCCAGAAGACCACAATGTGATTGTGAGTCGACATGCCATATTTCTTGAAAAATAGTTTATTCAAGATAGCGGCATTGGAAAGCAGATTAAGCTTGATGAGAAAGTCTCACAAGCAGAACGAGCTAAGGACCAAGTGGAACCAAATCAGGTTGAGCCAATAAGAACACTACCTCCTCCACCTCGTAGATCGGAAAGAGTTTTCCGTCCCCCTGAAAGATACTTAGGTATTATTTCAGAGGATGTAGAGGAAATGTTCCTCATAGGTAATGGTGCTCATGGTGATGATCCCAAAACCTACAACGAGGCGATATCAGATATCGACTCCGAGAAATGGCTTGAGGCAATGAAGTCAGAAATTGACTCGATGCACTCAAACCAAGTCTGGACCTTGGTAGATCCACCAGAAGGTATAGTACCTATTGGGTGTAAATGGATCTTCAAGAGAAAGATTGGTGCAGATGGGAATGTGGAGACATTCAAGGCTAGACTAGTGGCAAAAGGTTATAGTCAACGTGAAGGCATTGACTATCAGGATACCTTTTTCCCAGTAGCTATGCTAAAATCCATCCGCACATTGCTTGCCGTTGCAGCCTATTTCGATTATGAAATATGGCAAATGGACGTGAAAACGGCATTCCTAAATGGATATCTTGAGGAAGATATCTATATGGAACAGCCGCTAGGTTTCACATCGAGTGATACTGATCACAAGGTTTGCAAGCTGTAAAGGTCCATATATGGACTTAAGCAAGCATCTCGGAGCTGGAACACTCGTTTCAATGATGTGATCAAAAAAGTTTGGTTTCATCAAAAATGAAGAGGAACCATGTGTTTTCAAAAAGGGTCAGTGGGAGCGCTGTTGTCTTCCTCGTATTGTACGTGGATGACATCCTCCTTATTGGGAATGATATTCCCATGTTGACATCAGTCAAGATGTGGTTGTCCAAGGAATTCTCCATGAAAGACCTAGGTGAAGCATCCTTTATTCTAGGAATTAAGGTCTATAGGGATAGACCGAATAGGATGCTAGGACTTTCACAGAAGATGTACATAGAGGAAGTACTAAAGAGGTTTAGTATGGAAAACTCTAAGAGGGGATTAATACCCTTCAGACATGGTATTCATCTTTCCAAGAAGATGTGCCCCAGCACACCTGAGGAAATAGAACGCATGAGCAAGATCCCTTATGCTTCTGCAATAGGGAGCCTCATGTATGCCATGCTATGTACACGACCTGATATAGCCCATGCTGTGAGTGTCACAAGCAGATATCAGTCAAATCCAGGTGAAGAACACTGGACTTCTGTGAAATGTATCCTTAAGTACTTGAGAAGAACTAAGGATATGATGTTGGTCTTTGGTAATGGAGAACTCCAAGTCCAGGGATACACAGACTCGGATTTCATGTCCGATATAGATGATCGAAAGTCGACATCTGGCAGACTGTTTGTGCTGGAAGAGTTCCAAGCAAACGGTGATACCATCTCATCCGCGATTACCTTGAGAAAGGTTACGTTGAGGTCAAGAGAGTCAACTCCGCAGATAATGTGGCAGACCCACTTACAAAGCCGTTGGGCCAGCAGAAGATCGAAGCCCACCTTGAGAAGATGGGACTTAGACTTGTAGCCAATTGGCTTTAGGACAAGTGGGAGATTGTTAGATATATGTGCCCTAGAAGCCAGAATTGGCTGACACTTGTAATACACTTCTAGGGGCAAAATTATAATTTTGACTATAATTAATAAAATGGGTTATTTTCTATCACATATGTGTATTTAGTGTCTGTGATACATCCTTTGAGTTAATGGTAATGATAATTCATATTTTCAAGAGTTGAAAATTTAAGACATGAATAATCATTATTAACTCATAAACATGCTCCCGACCATAGGATCATCACGAGGATGGTGATTGATCCGGAAGGTTGGTGTACAATCGCTTCTCTTTAGTAGATGAGTCTTGAGTCTACGGTGTGGAGACACCGGAGCGAGAGTACAGGTACTCGTTAGAGAACGAGGGCACTGAGCGTGACCACCTCGAGTAGTCATTAGGAAGTCTACCTTCTCGTCAATGACTGACTCGATGCTGCAGTAGTGTGTCTGGTTCTTTGACCTGAGATGCATCGGCAGTTCACCTTGAGGGTGTTATAGTTTGACTACACCATTACTCGGTCTCCTAGCCATATGGAACCCTGAGGTGTATGTTGGCTATAGCATGTTCATTGTAGGAACTGGATTGCATCAAGATGGGATCTATCTACCTCGGTGGTAGAGGAGCAGCCCTATGATGATCATGAGAATCAAGTCCAGAAATGCCCATGGCCATGGTAGAGTGAAATAATAGAAAGAGTTTCTATTTAGATTTTCACATTGGACTCGAATCGAATGATTACATCATATGACAGAGACTAGGGTTTGACGAGTTCACCTTAACCCTAATCTGATCGGGGCTCAAGATAGAAGAACTTAATCACACAGGTAGCTGCACCAAGAGGTTCGCATTCAGCTCTGATGGGTTGCCACCATATACTGCTAGGTGTCACTGGTGGATTTTGGGAGCAATTAGAATGATTTAGATGATCGATCATTCTAGCTGTTCGAATCAGAAGAGTTCTGATCCATCGAAAGGAGTTTCGATGATGTCTCGATGATAGAGATCATGACATATCCCATTACCATACAGAAACTGAACCTAACTGGGTCACACAAACAAGGGTTTGAATCTGGTGATCATCAATTGAACTGATCTAGTTCAATTGATCTGAATGAGATTCAATTAGGTTCAAGGAAATCGTGCTAGCACTCGATTGAACCTAACGTTCTTCTTTTACTATCATAAATAAGTTGTCCTGACTGAGCCAAAGGAGTTTGTGCTCAATCAGAGGCCTTCATATGGTCTGACTGGAGGTTGTCCAAGTCAGAATAGGTTGTCTTATTTGTAAGACATTACCTGCCATTTTTGGTCACCTGCCATTTCTTGTTCTTTGACTTTGGTCAAAAGTCTACCTTTGACTGGTCAAACGTTGACCATTGACCTTTGACTTTTGACCACATGTCATGCACCTATTGGAGAGCTGGTGGGGGCCTGTCCCCCTGCCAGAACCTGGCAAGGAGAAGGGCGCACGCCAAGGGTGGCGTGAGCCCAAGTTAGGAGGCGCCTAGGAGTCCTTGTTGGACAAGGACTCCATCTCCCTTTTGGATTCCAATTCAGAGTTCTACTAAGAATCCAGTTTGACTGGTCTTAGGCACCCTCTAAGGAGGAATCCAGGGGTCTCTATTCCAACCAATCAGATTTAGATCTGATTTCACAAAGGGTTGTGATTGGTTGAGAGGAAGAGGAGTTGGATCACAAGAGGTCTATAAATAAGACCCTGCGCCCAACCCTAATTCTAATGCAATTGAGATACGCCCCAAGGCTGCCTCTCCCCTCCTTCTCCATGCCATAAACTCTTCTCCCTTGCTCTCCACGTCCAAAAGGTGTTTTGGACTTAGGTTGGTGCGATTCAGATCAAGGAAAGGCGATCAAAAGCAAGAAGGCTGCGCTGCTGCAAAAGGACGACTGCAGATCTTCAAAAGAGTTTTGAAGATCCTCCAGATCAGATCCAGATCTAATTTTTGGAGGTGTGATAGAGAAGAAGAGGATCTCCAGATCCAACCCGAGTGGATACCGGTAGAGGCCAGGCGCTTGCGTGGCTAAGATCCAGAACCTTCCGCTGTAATCAGGATCATCTATAGGGTAATAGGATTACCTAAATCAGGTAAATTGAATTTGATTTAATTTATCTTGTTTTATTTTATTTGTTAAAATAATAAGAATTAGATCTGAAACATATCAAGATCTGATAAAGATCAAGAGAAAATTTTTGAAATATATCTCTTGATCTAATCAGATCTGGACGAACCTGGACCGGAAAATCAGGATTTCCCTTCATAAGCTCCATCAACTTATAATGCAATCCTCGATCGACCTGATCTAAATGCACTTCGAGTAGTAGTGTCGACATACTACTTGAAAATGAAGTTTCCAACAAGGTATGAGATTGGAGAAGTCGGGAGAGATCAATCCCTGATAAGGCATTGCTATTCAATTGCCTTGTAGAGGGGTCAACAGCCAGATCCTTATCTAGTTGATGGATTGGATGTCCGTGATGATCTAATGAAAGAACTAAGAGAGCCCATGGAAGACCTTGTTTTCATCCCACTGAATGACGGGAATGTGGAGCACACGATATAGATCGGCTCCAACCTAGCAGAAGAGATACGAGAGTAGCTTGTTGAATTTCTGTGGAGGAACGCAGATATTTTTGCTTGGGTCCCTAGTGACATGCCCGGGATAGATGCGGAGGTCATGGAACATCGTCTGACTGTTGATCGTAAACATCGGCCAGTGAAAGAGAAGATGCACAGTCATGCTCCAGAAAGGTAGAAAGCAATTATAGAGAAAGTTCACAAGCTTCTCAAGGCTAGATTTATCCAAAAAGTCAACTATCCAAACTAGATCTCCAACATCGTGCTCATCGAAAAGATGAATGGCAAATGGAGAATGTGCATAGACTTCAAAAAATTGAATAAAGACTATCCAAAAGATAATTATCCCTATCCAGGATTGATCAACTGATGGATGCGACCTTGGGCTATGAGCTCCTCACTTTCATGGATGTCTTTTTCGACTATAACCAAATCCAAATGGCAATAAAGGATGAGGAAAAAATTGCTTTTATTACTGATCGTGGTCTTTACTGTTACAGGATTTTGCCTTTTAGACTCAAAAATGCAGGAGCAACATACCAGCACTTGGTCAATAAAATCTTCAAGAAGCAGATCGATCACAACATGAAGGTATATATAGATGACATGCTCATCAAGAGCCGAGCTTCAATAAATCACATTGCCGACCTTGAAGAGACTTTCAACATCCTTAGGAGGTACAAGATGAAGTTGAACCCGATCAAGTGCACCTTCGATGTGACTTCGAAAAAGTTTTTGGGGTTCATGGTGTTGAGGAATGAGATTGAAGCAAATCTAGAGAAAATTCAGACCATTCAAGAGATGACTGCTCCGAAAACAATCAAAAAGATCCTGTGCCTGACTGGAAAGATGGTAGCCCTGAACCTCTTTATCTCAAGGTCGAACAAGCGATGCATGCCCTTCTTTCAAGTCCTAAAATAGTCAAAGAACTTCTGTTGGACCTCTGAATGTCAACAAGCCTTCTGAGAGCTTAAGGATTACCTCTGCTCGCCCCCTACTGGCAAAGCCCCCAAAGAAGACTTATTTTTGTACCTAGTAATCTCCCTAGTGACCCTTGCAACGGTCTTAGTCAAAGAGGAGGCAAAACTACAGTGACTGATCTACTACATAAGCCAAGTCTTGAGGGACATCGAGATTAAGTGTACTAAATTAGAAAAACTAACTTATGCCCTACTGATTACAGCTTGGAGACTTCGACCTTACTTCCAAGGGCATACCGTAACTCTCCTCACCGATCAACCAATCAAGACAGTTCTTCATCAAACAGATATTTTTGGAAAAATAGCGAAATGGACAATTGAGCTCATCGAGTTCGACATCAATTACCAACCTCGATCGTCAATCAAAGCCCAAATTCTAGCCGATTTTATAGTTGAATGCCCCATTCCGGGTGAAGTCGAGCCTGAGCAGAATGAAGTCGATGTTCCCCAATTACAATTGAGTGCCTTTGAGGAAAAAACCAACCTCCCTGAAGATTTATAAATTCTATATGTAGATGGCTCGTCCAATGCTTTCGGTGCAGGTGCAGGGCTGATCTTGATTAATCCAGAAGGGGTCGTCATCGAATGTGCACTATGCCTCAAATTTCCTACCACAAATAATGGAGCTGAGTATGAAGCTTTGATTGCAGGGCTAAGGATCACCAAGGAATTAGAAGTAGATTGACTTCGAGTCTACAGTGATTTCCCAACTAATGGTCGGATAAGTTAGTGGCGATTATGAGGCTCAAGAAGAAAGCATGATAAAATATCTTGAGAATATGAAGAGCTTGACTCCGGCCTTCAACAATTTTGACATCAAGAGTGGAAAATACTAGGATCAACTGTCTCTTAAAATTGACAACATCGGCCCTGACTGAGCTGCCCAAGGAGGTCTTCTTTGAAGTCCTAAAACATCCAAGCCTGTAAGAAAAATAGTCTGTAATTTAAATCGACAATGAGTCATGTTGGATTGACCCATTCGTTGCTTATCTCAAAGATGGAGCTCTTCCTCATGACCCGAAGAAAGCTCAAAAACTTAGAAATCAAGCCTTCCGATATGTTCTGTATGAAGGCAAGCTGTATAAAAGGTCATATTCCTTACCACTCTTGAGATATCTCAAGCCTTCAAAAGCCAACTTTGCCTTGTGGTAAGTTTATGAAGGAATCTATGGAAGTCATGTTGAGGCCAGATCCTTATCACATAGACTACTTCAGCAAGGTTACTATTGGCCGACCTTGTACCATGATTCTGTAGAGTATGTCAAGAAATGTGACCACTATCAAAGAAATGCAAACTTTCAAAGGCAGCCATCTTTTAAGCTTACACCCTTGAGTGCCCCATGGCTGTTTGCTCAGTGGGGAATGGACATACTCAGACCTTTTTCTGTGGCATCTAGATAGGGTAAGTTCCTCTTGGTGGCAATAGATTATTTCACAAAGTGGGTTGAGGCTGAACCTCTGAAGAAAATTATTGAAGCAAAAATGTAGGACTTTGTCTGAAAGTCGATTGTTTGCAGATTTAGCATGCCTCGAATCCTCATAACAAATAATGGGCGGCAGTTTATCGGAGCAAGATTTGTCGAATTTTGTGAATATTTGAACATCTTCCATCATTTTACATTAGTAGCCCATTTATAAGCAAACGATGAAGTCGAAGTAACAAATAAAATCCTACTGTAAGGTATCAAAGCAAGACTTGAAAAAGCAAAGGAGACTTAGGTGGATGAACTCTATCATGTGCTTTGGACATACCGAACTATCCAAAGATTGCCAATTGGGGAGACCCCATTTGCCTTAGCTTTTGGAACAGAAGGGGTCACCCCAATAGAACTCAAACTTCCATCAACATGAGTCGTGGCATTCAATGAGTAGCATAACTCACAAGACCTCAGGGCTAACCTCGACTTGTTAGAGAAAAAATAGAAAAAAACTTAAATTTGGATGGCAGCCTATAAGCAAAAAAGTAGCTCGTTAATACAACTCTAAAATCAAAGGTAAAATATTCAAAGTGGGGGACTTAATACTTCGGCGAGCAGCTATTACACAGCCTTAGAATGAGGGAAAGCTTGCCCCAAATTAGAAAGGACCCTACGAGATCAAAGGAATCATCCGATCAGGGATATACTATTTGAAGGAGCTGAAAGGAGCAGATCTACCCCAATCATGGAAATCGAAAAACCTACGGATGTATTAC
>QRFJ01000564.1:333258-351564 GCA_006176705.1 Cocos nucifera
ACTTAGTTTGGTGCGATTCAGATCAAGGAAAGGCGATCAAAAGCAAGAAGGCTGCGCTGCTGCAAAAGGACGACTGCAGATCTTCAAAAGAGTTTTGAAGATCCTCCAAATCAGATCCAGATCTGATTTTTGGAGGTGTGATAGAGAAGAAGAGGTTCTCCAGATCCAACCCAAGTGGATACCGGTAGAGGCCAGGCGCTTGCGTGGCTAAGATCCAGAACCTTCCGCTACAATCAGGATCATCTATAGGGTAATAGGATTACCCAAATCAGGTAAATTAAATTTGATTTAATTTATCTTATTTTATTTTATTTGTTAAAATAATAAGAATCAGATCTGAAACATATCAAGATCTGATTGAGATCAAGAGAAAAAATTTTGAAATATATCTCTTGATCTAATCAGATCTGGACGAACCTGGACCGGGAAATCAGGATTTCCCTTCAGAGAGGCCCTGACAACGGTCCTAATGTGCCCTTATAGCTGTGTTAGGAACAAGAGGAGGACCTCACCCTCACATGAGCAATGTCGAAGGCCTTGCTAACCTAAACCAAAGAAAAAAGGAGGGAGGGGGGCCCGTCTAGTGGTCCCAAACTAACCCCAACCTAGAGCAAAGAGAAGGAAGAAACCCTGTCACCTATCCTTACATGTATTTCTCCTATAATTACCCAACCGTATGAGATGCAAGAAAAAAAATCACTCCCGGATCCACAAAAAGAACCTCGGATAGGCATCCACAACAACCACTTCATCGAAGGACAACACCGAAGAAAGGCAAAGTGGAGAAAATTTAGACACAAGCAAGCATTGAGTTCATGTAAGGCGAATGATGATAAAAGAAGGTACCATCTTATTATAAATATAAGTTTATTACAAGCAAAATAAAGATCGACAAGGCTGATTACATGAAAAGAAAGAAGAAGAAGAAGAGACGAAGCCTTAAAATGGACCAAACTCCTCAGATTTTGGGTTGTCGGCCCTGGCCATCACTAAGGCTTGCTTCAACCTTAAGATCTCTTCCTCAAGCTCTTTCTTTTTTAGTAAACCATCTATGTACATCTTGTTGATGTGTTGAAACTTACTTTCAAGCTCTCGCCGCTACTTCCTCAAGACTTTGGACTCGGTCTCTGCATCCTTAATGGCTTACTGCTCATAGGTCAGCTGGAGCTTCAGCCATTGCACCTCGATATTTTCTACCCCAACCGACTCTGAAAGCTTGCCGACAATCTTTCTTAAAGAGGCAATCTCCTCTGACTCCTTGCTTATGCCAGCTTGGTAGCTATCATTCAGCTGTTTCTAGAGCCGAGCTATTTCGCCATTGGCAGCATGGAGTTTTTGCTCGAGTTTAGATATTCTCTCACTCCAACCTAATCGATAAGAATCATAGATGAGCTCAGCATCGTGCAACTACTTTTGAAACACGAAGAACTTCTTTGACCAATCCCACTCATACCATGCTTTATTAGAGGACCACGGTGAACTTCCTTCCAGCAATTGGATCCTCTCCTTCACCGCTTTAAGCTCGATTATGAAAGAGTTGATCTTCATCGTTAACACCCAAGACTTATGGCTGGCATTTTTTTTGAATTTGGTGAGCTCCCTCTCAAAAATGCCCTTCCAGTTGTCGAAGTCTGCGGAGTCCTTCATGTCTAAGTTTTGGAGGTGAGTGACTTCTTTGGTCGCCTTTGAGGCATACTTTCGAGAAGCCTGAAGACCGTCCTCCATCCCTTTCAACTTCTTCAAATGATGGACTTTCTTCGTCAAGCTCTTTATCAAAGGCTTCAACGAGACTCCTTGAGGTAAGGGATTGGTGTCGATTGGGGATGGTGGGTTATGACCCTAGTTAATGGGAGGATACTGGATAACATATGACACAACACCAATGTGAAGAAAGGTATAGATAAAAGTGAATTCATCTTCATTTAACTAGAAACTTTTAGGTACAAAGCAAGTCAATAGAGAAAACAAAAGATACAACTACTTGAGGTCCACAACCTTGGGGGGTGCAGTGGTGGAAGAAGTTGGGGTGCTCTCAACAAGCTTGGGCGCCTCTGAAGCAGGCTTGGGCGCCTCTGAAGCAGGCTCAGCAGAAGAAAGATCAACCCCAATGCTGGACGGTCCCACTTCGTTGTCGGCCTCCTCTTCCAGAAAGCTGAGGTCAAGCTCGGAGAACCTTCAAGCCATCCTGCCTTCGCAAAACTCAAAGCTCTTGATGAATGCCTCTTGGCTGAAGGCAATTTTTAGGTCCTTCATTTCAGGAGAGGTCTTGAACTCCTCCATGGCTCGAGCCATCGCCTCCAAAATGGACTTTGCCAATTGAGCTTCCAGCTCAGTGATCTTGAGCTTGGCTTCTTTCTTCTGCTCTTTCTCCAGAGCCAATGCGACCTTGAGTCCAGTCGAGATGAACTCCTTTTTTCAAAGTGCGCCATGCAGGCTCTCACTTTCCACCATTTTCTCTTCCGTGAGGTGCTTAGCCTTGGCAGTCATCACCTAAAGGCAATTGATCTCGGCCTGAAGGTCTTCCCAGACCTTCAACACCTCTATCTCCAGGCGATTTGCCCTCTTGAGATGGGAAAGCATGTGGTGGCTTAACTGCCATGAACAGATCACTATAAGATGAAGGAAGAAAGGGTGAGAAAATAAAAATGAAGTATGGTGAGATGATTATCCTAAGGACAGTCCCGAGAGACTCCCAGACGAATTGCCTTTGGTCAAGGTTGGCTAGGTGGTCCACCTCCTCTGAGAGGGCAAACCTATCAATTAAATCTCGAGCGATGTCTGGGTTACCGAATAGGTCCACCCTCTAGTCTTCATTACTGCCTCAGTCGGGCTCGTCCGAGCGCACCTTGCGAGCCTTGTTCAAGATGGCCGCTTTTCTCTTCCTCCTCTCCATCTCTTTGTCGGCAGGGGGATCGAGCACGCGATCCTCGGAGGAGAGATTCATAGGCTCCGGGTAAGAGATTCCCCCTCTACGATGATGGCATGGGCGGTCGGTATGACCTTATCTCCTAGGCCAACCTCGGGAGCAACATTGGTGGCGACAAAAGCCATAGGGTCAGTGAAGGAAAAACACTATTTTCCATTGTAGAATCGTATAGATCTGATTAGATTTGAGAAAGATTTTTTTAAAAATTTTTAAATGATCTGATCAGATCTAAGAGTTCTCATATCTAATCATGATGATCTGATATTAAAATTAAAAATTAAAATTAAATAATATTTAATTTAAAGTACCTGATTAGGTAATCTAATTACCTTGCAATAATCCTATTGATTCCTGAGGTTCTGAAAGGAGCCATGCACATGCCTGATCTCTATCAATATCCACTTAGATAGGATCTGAACATCTTCTCCTCATGAATCTTTTTTTCAAAAATTAAATCTCGATCTAATCCAAAGAACTTTTAAAACTATTTCTGAAGGCAACCTATCCATCACATAAATACCATCGCGTAGATCCTGAATATTATATCAAAAATCTTGGACCTTCTTCTCAGATTTATGCCTAACTTTTTAGGCTTGTAGAAGAGAAGAAGAGAGAGGATAAAGGGGGCATGGGATATCGGAGATGGCAGACTTTGGGCATGGAAAACTATTTCTTGTGTTGAATGCACTTTGACGTGAGAAAGGCTTTTATGTCCAACGCCTACTTAGAATCCCTTTTGATCAAACAACTTATTTATTTTATCATTAGAACTTTAAAACTTATTCTCCACAAAAAACCACCAGATCTCATCTATTTTTTTCACCAAAAATGATTCAAAAAAATATCAGCATGAGTAGATAAGGAAGAGTCCATTGCACCTAGGACTCTTTTCTCAAGAGTTTGATGTAAATCAAACTCTACCATAACTCATTCTAGACATCTCCAAAAATCATGAAATTTAGTACATCCAATGTATAACTCATACTCTATCACATATCTAAAAAATAGATTAAAATAATTTTTAAAAAATTTTTTAAAAGTATTTGATCAGGTGACCCTCAATTCTCTCAAACAGCTCAACTTTTGACCCTAGTCCAATTTGACTATGAATGGATTTAATTTCTATAATTAATCTAACCTGGACTTGATCTAGTTAGATGAAAATAAATCTATTCTAAATACAAGAATGAGTCAAATCAAATTTGACTCGATTGCGATGAATCAAAAATATTTTAGAAGGAGAAAGTCAGGCTCAATCATGTGCTAGCATGATTTTCTTGAACCTGATTGGATCTAATCCAAATCAATCAAACTGGCTTAGCTCAATTGATGACATCCAGACCCAAACCCTTATTTGTGTAACTCAATGAGATTTAATTCTGTATGGTAATGAGATATGTCGCGATCTTCATCATCGACATCATCGGAATACCTTTCGATGGATCAGAACTCTTCTGATTCGAACAGCTAGAATGATCGATCATCAAAATCATTCTAATTGCTCCCAAAATCCACCAGTGACACCTAGCAGTATATGGTGGCAACCCATCAGAGCTGAATGCAAACCTCTTGGTGCAGCTACTTATGTGATTAAGTTCTTCTATCTTGAGCCCCGATCAAGATTAGGGTTAAGGTGAACTCGTCAAACCCTAATGTCTCTGTCATATGATGTAATCATTCGATTCGAGTCCAATGTGAAAATCTAAATAGAAACTCTTTCTATTATTTCACTCTGCCATGGCCATGGGCTTCATGGACTTGATTCTCATGATCATCATAGGGCTACTCCTCATACCACCGAGGTAGATAGATCTCCATCTTGATGCAATCCAGTTCCTACAATGAACATGCTATAGCCAACATACACCTCAGGGTTTCCATATGGCTAGGAGACCGAGTAATGGTGTAGTCAAACTATAACACCCTCAAGGTGAACTGCCGATGCATCTCAGGTCAAAGAACCAGACACACTACTAGCAGCATCGAGTCAGTCATTGACGAGAAGGTAGACTTTCCTAATGACTACTCGAGGTGGTCACGCTCAGTGCCCTCGTTCTCTAACGAGTATCCTGTACTCTCGCTCCGGTGTCTCCACACCATAGACTCAAGACTCATCTACTAAAGAGAAGCGATTGTACACCAACCTTCCGGATCAATCACCATCCTCATGATGATCCTATGGTCGGAAGCAGTTTTATGAGTTAATAATGATTATTCATGTCTTAAATTTTCAACTCTTGAAAATATGAATTATCATTACCATTAACTCAAAGGATGTATCACAGACACTAAATACACATATGTGATAGAAAATAACCCATTTTATTAATTTATAGTCAAAATTATAAAATTTGCCCCTTAGAAGTGTATTACAAGTGTCAGCCAATTCTGGCTTCTAGGGCACATATATCTAACAATCTCCCACTTGATCCTAAAGCCAATTGGCTACAAGTCTAAGTCCCATCTTCTCAAGGTGGGCTTCGATCTTCTGCTGGCCCAACGGCTTTGTAAGTGGGTCTGCCACATTATCTGCAGTGTCGACTCTCTTGACCTCGAACGTAACCCTTCTCAAGGTAATCGCGGATGAGGTGGTATCGCCGCTCGAATGTGCTTGGATTTCTGGTGAGACCTCGGCTCCTTAGCAAGGGCTATGGCGCCATTGTTGTCGCAGTACAAAGGAATGGCATCTGATGGCATTACTCCAAGCTTTGTGGCAAACTTCTTATGTACCAGAATGCCTCTTTTGCAGCTTCTGATGCAGCGATATATTCTGCTTCCATGGTGGAATCTGCTATCACAGTCTTGCTTGGAACTCTTCCAGCTGACAGCTCCACCATTGCACACAAACAGACTTTCCAGATGTCGACTTTCGATCATCTATATCGGACATGAAGTCCGAGTCTGTATACCCCTGGACTTGGAGTTCTCCATTACCAAAGACCAACATCATATCCTTAGTTCTTCTCAAGTACTTAAGGATACATTTCACAGAAGTCCAGTGTTCTTCACCTGGATTTGACTGATATCTGCTTGTGACACTCACAGCATGGGCTATATCAGGTCGTGTACATAGCATGGCATACATGAGGCTCCCTATTGCAGAAGCATAAGGGATCTTGCTCATGCGTTCTATTTCCTCAGGTGTGCTGGGGCACATCTTCTTGGAAAGATGAATACCATGTCTGAAGGGTATTAATCCCCTCTTAGAGTTTTCCATACTAAACCTCTTTAGTACTTCCTCTATGTACATCTTCTGTGAAAGTCCTAGCATCCTATTCGGTCTATCTCTATAGACCTTAATTCCTAGAATAAAGGATGCTTCACCTAGGTCTTTCATGGAGAATTCTTTAGACAACCACATTTTGACTGTAGTCAACATGGGAATATCATTTTCAATATGAGGAATATCATTCCACATACAATACGAGGAAGACAACAGCGCTCCCACTGACCCTTTTGAAAACACATGGTTCCTCTTCATTTTTGATGAAACCAAATATTTTGATCACATCATTGAAATAAGTGTTCCAGCTCCGAGATGCTTGCTTAAGTCCATATATGGACCTTTGCAGCTTGCAAACCTTGTGATCAGTATCACTGGATGTGAAACCTAGCGGCTGTTCCATATAGATATCTTCCTCAAGATATCCATTTAAGAATGCCATTTTCACATTCCATTTGCCATATTTCATAATCGAAATAGGCTGCAACGGCAAGCAATGTGCGGATGGATTTTAGCATAGCTACTAACGAAAAAGGTATCCTGATAGTCAATGCCTTCGCACGTTGACTATAACCTTTTGCCACCAGTCTAGCCTTGAATGTCTCCACATTTCCCATCTGCACCAATCTTTCTCTTGAAGATCCATTTACACCCAATAGGTACTATACCTTCTGGTGGATCTACCAAGGTCCAGACTTGGTTTGAGTGCATCGAGTCAATCTTCTGACTTCATTGCCTCTAAGCCATTTCTCGGAGTCGATATCTGATATCGCCTCGTTGTAGGTTTTGGGATCATCACCATGAACACCATTTACCTATGAGGAACATTCCTCTACATCCTCTGAAATAATACCTAAGTATCTTTCAGGGGGACGGAAAACTCTTTCCGATCTACGAGGTGGAGGAGGTAGTGTTCTTATTGGCTCAACCTGATTTGGTTCCACTTGGTTCCTTAGCTCGTTGCTGCTTGTGAGACTTTCTCATCAAGCTTAATCTGCTTTCCAATGCCACTATCTTGAATAAACTATTTTTCAAGAAAAATGGCATGTCGACTCACAATCACATTGTGGTCTTCTGGAATGTAGAAATAAATATCCTAATGACTCTTTAGGATATCCTATGAATCGAGCTCTAAAGGACCTAAACTCTAACTTGTCCGCTTGTTGTCTTTTGACATGAGCCGGACAACCCCAAATTCTGAGATGACTCAGACTTGGTTTCTTACCATGCCATATCTCATACGGTGTGGTAGGAATGGTTTTAGAAGGAACCCTATTCAGTAGATATATTGAGTTAATAAACAGTATGTCCCCAAAGAAAATCAGGAAAGGTCTGTGAAGCTCATCATGGATCGAAACCATATCTAATAGGGTCTTGATTTCTCCATTCTGAAATCTCGTTGAGTTGAGGTGTTCTAGGTGGAGTCCATTGAGAGACTATGCCATTTTCCTTAAAGATAGTCTAGGAATTCTCGACTAAGGTATTCACCTCCTCGATCTGATTGAAGAACCTTAATGAATTTTTCCATTTATTTTTCTACTTCATGTCTAAATTTCTTGAACTTTTCAAATGCTTCAGACTTGTGTCTCATAAGATACACATACCCATACCTAAGATAAATCATCGATAAAGATGATGAAGTAGATATAAATTGCCTCCTAGCTGGCACATCAAATGGGCCGCACACATCAGTATGTACTAGGGCAAGTAGATCTGTGGCCCTTTTCCCATGTCCAACAAAAGGGAAGCTTGGTCATTTTGCCATTGAAGACATAGATTCACAAATTGGATATGACTCAAAAGTCAATGGACTCAATAGCCCAAATTTTCTCCAATTTGTTAATCCTATCTTCTGCTATATGACCTAATCTTAAGGTGCCATAGATACCTATCATTTAGGACTATCCCTAGGTTACTTTGATCCTATGGCATTCATATTTTGCTCGATATTAAAAATAGAAACATCAATATGTAACTGATAGAGATCATTTATAAGAAAACTACTTGCAATTTTATTTCTTTCATAAAGAATACTACAATGGTCCTTAAGAAAATTAATTACATAGCCTTCCTATGCTAAACATGAAATAGAAATCAAATTTCTGCTTGCTGTAGGCACATAAAATAGTTCCTAAGTACTAAGTCTAATCCCGACGGTAATTAGAGAGGATAGGTTCCTACGGCCATAGTAGCAACTCTTGCTCCGTTCTCAATGCATAGGATCATTTCACCATCCCTCAGCCTCTTGCTATCCTCAAGACCCTACATAGAAGTGCACAAGTAAGCACTAGAACCAGAATCAAGCATCCAACTGGATGCAGAAGAAATCATAAGATTAGATTTTATAATGAGCATACCTCTAGAAAGACCTGCTTCCTTTTTGTTCTTCAGGTTGGCCAGGTAAAGAGGGTAGTTCCACTTTCAATGACCGTCAGTGTTGCAATGAAAATATTTTCCTTTGTCAGTGGTCTTTTCTTTCGGCGTTGCCTTCTTTTTCTTCTTACCATTCACCTTCTGCTTCTTCGTAGACTTCTTCTTCTTTTCAAAAGACTTTCTCTTAGAAGAAGTCCGCTCCACAGCAAGTACTGAGCCTTTAGAACTATTCATAGAAAGCTCAGTAGTAACCAGCATATTCATGAGCTCAGCCAAGGTATTCTGAAGTTTATACATATGGTAGTTCATGATGAACTATCCATATGCATCAATCAAGGACTATAGAATTATGTCAGTCTATAGATCCTGATCTAACTTGACACTGAGCTTCTTAAGCTCTTCCAAGTCCTTGATCATCATAAGACAATGATCTTGGACTAACTGCCCATCATGCATTTGAGCCTTAAAAAGATTTTTAGTAATTTAATATTTGATTGTGCGACTCTGTTCACCAAACAACTTTTGCAGGTGAGCCAACATTTGACGGTTAGTCTTAATGTCTTCATGTTGGCACTGGAGCTCATTAGACATCGAGCCCAACATGTAATACCTAGCTTTATTATCTTCATCCATCCACTTCTCGAGAGACACTCTAATCAACGGATGGATAGGCTGGTAAGATGGGAGGATCTTGTTCCAACACATGAGTCAACTTCTCATAATCCAAAATAATTTTAAAGTTTTAGAGCCAATCCTTGTAGTTGGGTTCGGTTAGTCTATAGGTATCCAGGATACGGGCTATTGGATTGGACGTAGATATTTTTCTTTAGAGAGTCAAAGTTTCTAGTTAGATTTTATAATTAGACTTAAATAATTTATTTAGAAATTTTATTTTTAAATAAATTAGACTTCCATTATTTACTCGGATCCCTACACTTTCTTGGTAGAGATGCAAAAATCTCTACGATTATAGATTTCTAGTGGGTGGTGCGGTCCCATCAACTGACTCACCACCTCACCTAATAGTTATTGATGATGGGTCAATCGATGAGTGGATAACTCTTGTCCAATGATTTTTTAATCATGGTGCATCCAAACTTGATCTCTAATTCATGAATCTCATCATGTCCGAAATATTGATCCACTCCTTAGTTAAGTCAAACCTATCATTTGCATAAATTGGATTTTTGATTGGATCCCTCACCGTATTCAAAATATTGAGCCCAACCCATGCTCCAACCCATAGCATTCAATGCCTAATAGACATGATTGCATCTTTTCGATATAACTGAACCACTGTATTCAGCTAAGAACAATCAACCCTAGGAAGGACCCGCATATCTATAATGGTGGAAGATCTTAGACTTAATATTTTCTTATAAAGATTTAAATTTAGATCTCTTTAAACTTGACTTGACTTAGTCATAACAGTTATGACTAACCTAGTGGCATAGGTTGGCTCAAATTGTTAGCCACCTCAAAATAGAACTGGATTGACATAAATAGTCAGATAAGTGAGACCGATGGAAGGGATATACCATTAACTCGACAAGAATGCATTCAGATCGAGTAGCTCTAAATTAAAAATTAGTAGGTCATATCTGCCAAACTTATCTTAGACACCAAATTATTGAATCAGAATCAATAGGGTTAGCCTATAATCCAGGCTCGAACCGTAGAGCTAAATTAGGTTTTGATTTGATCGAGCCACATCTCAATATGATTCGATCTTGATCCAGACTTAATCCTATTAGACTGGTCAAATCTAAGCTTTCTTTTATTCCATCTAACCAACTCTTGATTCGATTTGATCAACCGCTCGACCTAATTAAGCTACCCAAGCCCGAACCCAATTTTATGAATATGTCTTAGATCTAAAAATTCATAATTTTAGATCTAATTAATTTCATAATCTTAATTCTTAATTAAGTTTTAGATTTATAAACAAAACATGTAATAGAAATCCTAGGATTTTAGGATCTAGGAAAAATAAGTTTTGATTTTTGATTAAGAATGAATGCATAGCACCTCTATACGCCATAAGAATACCCCATCGAATAAAAGAAGAGGGCCTTTGAATCCTAATTTGTTCGTATGACTGGACGGCCTTAGAGAACTCCTTAATCAGAAATATAATTTTTTACTATAAAACTAGTTAGATCATATATCACATATAAAAAGATCTAACTAATATATGTCTTGCATCCATCTCATATATCATCAATATGTATACTTTCAGATCTGAAACATCATATATTAAATCTAAAAAATAAAATTTTAAATTTGATCATATCAAAATTAAAACTATTCTAGACATCTTATAGAACTATTTTATGACTAGTCTAAGTATGCATCTTTCATATCTCATATGAATAAATTAAAAATTAAAATCTTTATTTTTTACTTTTAGATCTAATTATAATAATTATAAAATCAAAATAATAAAAATTAAATAGATTTAAAATTATATTTAATTAAATTAAATACATGATCATGTCTAAAATTATACCTAGTCTAGTCATGCATCTCATACATATTAAATCTAAATTATTTAATTTTTAATTTTTTTATTTTAGATCTAATCACATCTGATGTAACATCTAAAACCTTTTAATATCAAATCATAAAAAAAAAAAAATTAGATCTAAGGTAGATCTAAAGAACTGCTAACACAGCTCTGATACCAGTTGAAGAAAAAATACTATCTTCCACCGCATAATCGTGCAGATCTAATCAGATCTGAGAGAGATTTTTTTTTTAAATTTTTAATTGATTAAATCAGATCTAAGAGTTCTCAGATTTAATCATGATGATCTAATATTAAAAATTAAAAATTAAAATTAAATCAGATTTAATTTAAAGTACCTGATTGGGTAATCTAATTATCCTGCAATGATCTTGTTGATTCTTGAGGTTCTGAAAGGAGCCACACATGCACCTGGCCTCTACCAGTATCTACTTAGGCAAGATCTGAATGTCTTCTCCTCATAAATTTTTTTTTCAAAAATTAGATCTAGATCTGATCCAAAGAACCTTCAAAACTATTTTTGAAGGCAGCCCATCCGTCACATGAACACCATCGCGTAGATTCTAAATATTATGCCAAAAACCTTGGACCTTCTTCTCAGATTTGTGCCTAAATTTTTAGGCTTGTAGAAGAGAAGAAGAGAGAGGATAGAAGGGGTGTGGAATGTTTGAGATGGAAGACTTTAGGCATGGAAAATTATTTCTTGCATTGAATGCACTTTGATGTGAGAAAGCCTTTTATGTCCAATGCTTACTTAGAGTCCCTTTTGATCAAAATAACTCATTTATTTTATCATTAGAACTCTAAGACTTATTCTCCATGAAAATCCATCAGATATCATCTTTTTTTTTCATCAAAAATGATTCAAAAAGGTGTCGGCATGAGTAGATAAGAAAGAGTCCACTACGCCTAGGACTCTTTCCTTGAGAGTTTGATCCAAATCAAACTCTATCATAACTCAGTCTAGACATCTCCAAAAATCATAAAATTTGGTACACCCAATGAATAACTTGTGCTCTATAATATATCCAAAACTCAAATCAAAATAATTTCTAAAAAAATTTTTAGAAGCATCTAATCAGATGACTTTCAATTCTCTAAAATAGATCAACTTTTGACCCTAGTCCAATTTGACTATGAATGGATTTAATTTCTATAATTAATCTGACCTGAACTTATTTTAGTTAGATAAAAATAAATCTATTCTAAATATAAGAATGAGTCAAATCAAATTTGACTCGATTGTGATGAATCAAAGATATTTCAGAAAGAGAAAGTCAGGCTCAATCATGTGCTAGCATGATTACCTTGAACTTGATTGGATCTAATCCAACTCAATCAAACTGGCTTAGCTCAATTGATGACATCCAGATCCAAACCCTTATTGTGTGATTCAGTAAGATTCAATTCTGTATGATAATGAGATATGTCATGATCTCAATCATCGACATCATCGAAACATCTTTCGATGGACCAGAACTTTTCTGATTCATACAATTAGAATGATTGATCATCAAAATTATCCTAATTGCTCCAAAAATCTATCAGTGATACCTAACGGTATATAATGGCAACCCATCAGAACTGAAAGTGAACCTCTTAGTATAGTTACCTATGTGATTGGATTTTTCTATCTTAAGTCCTGATAGGATTAGGGTTAAGGTGAACTCGTCAAATCCAATGTCTGTCATATGAATTAATCATTTGATTCGAGTCTAATGTGAAATCTTAATGGAAACTCTTTCTATCATCTTCACTCTACCATGGCTATGGGCTTATGGATTCAATCTCATGACTATCATAGGGGTACTCCTCATCTACTGATGTAGATAGATTTTCTGTTGGTGCAATCCAATTCCTACAATGAACATGCTATAGCCAACATACACCTTAAGATTTTGAATGGCTATGAGACCGAGTTATGGTGCAGTCAAACTATAACACCCTCAAGGTAAACTATTGATGCACCTCAAATCAAAGAACCAGACACACCACTACAGCATCGAGTCAGTCATCGACGAGAAGATATACTTTCTTATGACTATCCAAGATGGTCACGCTCAATGCGCTCATTCTCTAATGAGTATTTATACTCTCGCTCTGGTGTCTCCACATCATAAACTCAAAACACGTCTATTCTAAGAAAGCAATCATACACTAACCTTTTGGATCGATCACCATCCTAGTGATGATCCTATGGCCGGGAGCAGTTTATGAGTTACTTATGTAAATTCATGTCTTAAATTTTTAACTCTTGAAAATATGAATTGTCATTACCATTAACTCAAAAAATGTATCACAGACAATTTTAAATACACACTATGATAGAAAATAACATATTTATTAATTTATAGTAAAAATTATAAAATTATTCTTAGAAGTGTATTATAAATGATAGCCAATCTGGCTTCTTGGACATACATCTAACAGTCGGAGATGCCGACCTTTGCTCATTTTGAGCTCTCACCTAGGGCCTTCTTCTTTCTTTTCTTCTAGGCATAAAGGCCCTTGGCGAGCCTCTCTACGGCATCGATGTCCATCTCTATAACAAAGAAAAAATTACAATCAGGCAAGGTACATATGAAACCTCATGAGAATTCATATATATACATATGTATACAAATGCACTTAATACCAGCAAGATCAAGAGGGCTCAAACCAAAATTGAACAAGATTTGCTCCTTCAGAAGGTCGAAAAGGAGAGGAGCTCGGTACACCTTGAGTTTATTAGAAGACTCGAGGTCGGCTCCATCCAACCTAGGAGCTTGATGAATTGATTCCTGGAGGAAGCCCCAAGGAGGAAGACTAAGCATCAAAGTCGAGCATCAGATAAAGAAGTACTTTTTCTTTCAGTTATGAATGAAAGAAGGAGCACCTTTCAATAACCCCTTCTTACCGAACTGGGGGGAGAAGTACCATCAGTTCTTTGCGAAAGGATGATGCTTAAAAGTATAAAAATTTTGAAAGAGTGAGATAGTCGGTCGAACTTTGGCCAGGCAACAGAGGGAAAGAAAGTTAATTATGAACCAAAAGGAGTTCGATACGATGGAGGCAAAGAAGATGTTCAAAAAGCGAAATAGGACGACTACAAAGGGAGGAGGTGGAAGTCAAAGCCCGGCATGCAAGGCTTCCAGATACAAACAAAATCGATCGACTAGAGGTGAACTAGCGTAGTCATCTGACTCGAGAATCTCAAGGTCGTACTTCGGTGGGATGCCATACTGTATCCTAATCAGAGAGAGCTCATTCGAAGTAAGGATAGCAAGGATAGTGTCAGGAGCAAAAGGCTGATGGGACATGTTCCTAGGCTCAACTTTGGTTAGGAGAATAGGGCCTGTTAGATATATGTGCCCTAGAAGCTAGAATTGGCTGACACTTGTAATACACTTCTAAGGGCAAAATTATAATTTTGACTAAAATCAATAAAATGAGTTACTTTCTATCACATATTTATATTTAGTGTCTGTGATACATCCTTTGAGTTAATGGTAATGAAAACTCATATTTTCAAGAGTTGAAAATTTAAGATATGAATAATTATTATTAACTCATAAAATGCTTTCGACCAAAAGATCATCATAAGAATGGTGATTGATCCAAAAGGTTGGTGTACAATCGCTTCTCTTTAGTAGATGAGTCTTGAGTCTATGATGTGGAAACACCAAAACGAGAGTATAGATACTTATTAGAGAATGAGGGCACTGAGCGTGATAACCTCGAGTAGTCATTAGGAAGTCTACCTTCTCGTCAATGACTGACTCGATGCTGCAGTGGTGTGTCTAATTTTTTGACCTAAGGTGCATCGGTAGTTCACCTTGAGGGTGTTATAGTTTGACTACACCATTACTCGATCTCCTAGCCATCCAGAACCCAGAGGTGTATGTTGGCTATAGCATGTTCATTATAGGAACTGGATTGCATCAAGATGGAATCTATCTACCTCGGTGGTAGAGGAGCAGCCCTATGATGATCATGAGAATCAAGTCCAGAAGCCCATGGCCATGGCAGAGTGAAATAATAGAAAGAGTTTCTATTTAGATTTTCACATTGGACTCTGAATCGAATGATTACATCATATGACAGAGACTAGGGTTTGACGAGTTCACCTTAACCCTAATCTGATCGGGGCTCAAGATAGAAGAACTGAATCACATAGGTAGCTGCACCAAGAGGTTCGCATTCAGCTCTGATGGGTTGCCACCATATACTGCTAGGTGTCACTGGTGGATTTTGGGAGCAATTAGAATGATTTAGATGATCGATCATTCTAGCTGTTCGAATCAGAAGAGTTCTGATCCATCGAAAGGAGTTTCGATGATGTCGATGATAGAGATCATGACATATCCCATTACCATACAGAACTGAAACCTAACTGGGTCACACAAATAAGGGTTTGAATCTGGTGATCATCAATTGAACTGATCTAGTTCAATTGATCTGAATGAGATTCAATTAGGTTCAAGAAAATTGTGCTAGCACTCGATTGAACCTAACGTTCTTCTTTTTACTATCATAAATAAGTTGTCCTGACTGAGCCAAAGGAGTTTGTGCTCAATCAGAGGCCTTCATTGGTCTGACTGGAGGTTGTCCAAGTTAGAAAAGGGTTGTCTTATTTTGTAAGACATAATACCTGCCATTTTTGGTCACCTGCCATTTCTCATCCTTTGACTTTGGTCAAAAGTCTGACCTTTGACTGGTCAAATGTTGACCATTGATACTTTTGACTTTTGACCACATGTCATGCACCTATTGGAGAGAGCTGGTGGGGGCTTGTCCCCCTGCCAGAACCTGGCAAGGAGAAGGGCGCACGCCACCCTTAGGCGTGTGCCCAAGTTGGAGGCGCCCAGGAGTCCTTGTTGGATAAAGGACTCCATCTCCTTTTTGGATTTCAATTAGAGTTTCTTCTAAGAATCCAAGTTTGACTAGTTTTAGGCAACATCTAAGGAAGAATCCAAGGGACTCTATTCCCACCAATCAGATTTAGATCTGATTTCACAAAGAGTTGTGATTGGTTGGGAAGAAAAGGAGTTGGATCACGCATAGTCTATAAATAAGACCCTACGCCCAACTCAAGGAGTATCTAAAAATTCCCCATTCCCCAAGGCTGCTTCTCTCCTCCTCCTTCATGCCAAGCCCATCTTCTCCCTCTCCTCTCCACACCTAAAGTGGTTTGGGATCTTGGTTGGTGCAATCCAGATAAGAGAAAGGTGACAGAAAGCTAGAAGGCTGCACTGCTGCAAAGGATAACTACTGATCTTCGAAAGGTATTTTGAAGATCCTCCAAATCAAATTTAGATCTAATTTTTGGAGATGTGATAGAGAAGAAGAGGATCTCCAAATCCAGCCTGAGTGGATACTGATAGAGGCTAGGCACTTGTGTGGCTAGATCCAGAACCTTCCGCTGCTTACAGGATCATCAATGGATAATAGGATTACCCTATGTCAAGGTAAATTAAATTTGATTTAATTTATCTAAATTTATTTTAATTATTAAAATAATAAAGATTAGAGCTAAAACATCCCAAATCTGATCTAGGTCAAAGAGAAAAATTTTTGAAATATATCTTTTGATCCAATCAGATCTGAACGAACCTAGTCTGAAAAATCAGAATTTTCCTTCAACTGGTATCAGAGCCCATGGTTCTAAAATGTTTAGATTTGATTTTAAATTTATTTTTGTTATAAAATAAGTGATTTTAGATGTTTCATGAGATATGATCAGATCTAAAATTAGAAAAAATTAAAATTAAATAATTTGGATCTAAGATTAGAAAATATGCATGACTAGTTCTAAAATAGAATAGTTCTATAGAATAGTCTTGCATGTTTTCAATTTAATCTGATTAAATCATATTTTAGATCTATTTATTTACTATTTATTGATATTATAATTATTATAATAATATCTAAAAAATATTAAATTAAAAATTATTTAATTTTAAATAATATATGAGATATAATTGATGCATGTCTAGACTAGTTGTAGAATAGTTCTACGTAGTTGTCTAGATTAGAGTTTATCTTAATAAGATCAAATTAAATCTAATTTTTTAGATTATTATGAGATAATTTAGATCTAAAAACTTGCATGATTCGATACATGAGATGTATGCAAAATATGCTATGATTAGATCTAATTTGTATATGAGATATATGATATAGATCTAAAACTATTTTGTAGTATTGCATGTTCCTGATTAAGGCGTTCCTCTTAGCCGTCCGATCATAAGAATGAAGAAGGGTTTAAAAGTCCTCTCCTTCCATCCGATGGGGCGTTCTTATGATGTGTAGGGGTGCTGTGCGTTCGTCCTTAATCAGAAATCCAAAACTTACTTTCTGCAAAATCCTAGATCCTGAAATCCTAGGATTTATTGTGCATATTTTGTTTATGAACCCTACTTAATTAAAAATTAAGATTATGGAATATTAATTAGGTCTAAAATTGAGGAACAACTCTTATTCAATGATTCTCTAATCATGGTGCACCCAAACTGTCTCTTAATTCATGAATCTCACCGTATTCAAAATATTGAATTACTCCTTAGTTAAGTCAGATCCACCATTTGCACAAACTAGATTCCTAATTGAGTCTCTCACCGTATCTAGAATATTGAGCCCAACTCATCCTCTAGCCCATAGCATCCAATGCCTAATAGACATGATTACATCTTTTTGGTGCAACTGAGCCACTGTATCTAGCCAAGAACAATCAACCCTGAGAAGGGCCCGCACATCTACAATGGTGGAAGACCTCAGACTTAATCTTTTCTTAGAAAGAATTGATTCAGGTCTCATTAAACTAGACCTATCATAGTCATAACAATTATGACTAACCTAGTGGCATGGGTTAGCTCAGATTATTGACCACCTCAAATCAGAACTGAGTTAACAGATATAGCCAGGTAAGTGAGACTGGTGGAAGGGATATGCCATTAACTCGTAAAGAATGCATTCAGGTCGAGTAGCTCCCAATTAAAAACCATTCGATCGTATGTACCAAACTTACCTTAGACACCAAATTATTGAGTCAGAACCAATTGGGTTAGCCTACAATCGAGACTCTAACCTCTGAACCTAATTAGGTCTTGCTTGATCGTGAATCGATCTTGACCTAGACTTAATCCTATTAGGCTGGTCAATTTAAGCATTGTTGATCCCATCTAACCAACTCTTGATTCGGTTGATCTAACCGCTTAGACCTAATTGAGCTACCCAAGTTCGAACCCAGTATTATGAACATGTCTTAATCTAAAAATT
>QRFJ01000565.1:0-41352 GCA_006176705.1 Cocos nucifera
TTGACTTTGGTCAAAAGTTGACCTTTGACTGGTCAAATATTGACCATTGACACTTTGACTTGTGTCCACATGTCACGCACCTATTGGAGAGCTAGTGGGGGCTTGTCCTCCTGTCAGAACCCTGGGAAGGAGGAGGGCGTACGCCACCCTTGGCATGTGCCCAAGTTTGAGGCGCCCAGGAGTTCCTGTTGGATAGAGACTCCATCTCCTTTTTGGATTCCAATTAGACTTCTCCTAAGAACCAAGTTTGACCGATCTTAGGTACCATCTAAGGATGAATCCAGGGGACTCTATTCCCACCAATCAGATTTAGATCTGATTTCACAAAGAGTTATGATTGGTTGGGAAGAAGAGGAATTGGATCATGCAAAGTCTATAAATAAGACCCTACGCCCAACTCAAAAAGCATTAAAAATTTTCACGCCCCAAGGCTGCCTCTCCTCTCCTCCTCCACGCCAAGTCCATCTTCTCCCTCTTCTCTCCACGTCCAAAGGTGTTTGGGATCCAAGTTGGTGCAATCCAGATGAGAGAAAGGCGACAGAAAGCTAGAGGGCTGTGCTGCTGCAAAGGACAACTGCTGATCTTCGAAAGGTATTTTGAAGATCCTCCAGATTAGATCTAGATCTAATTTTTGAAGATATGATAGAGAAGAAGAGGATCTCCAGATCTAGCCTAAGTGGATACCGGTAGAGGCCAGACACTTGCGTGGCTAGATCCAGAACCTTTCGCTGCTTATAGGATCATCAACGGGTAATAGGATTACCCTACATCAAGGTAAATTAAATTTGATTTAATTTATCTAGATTTTATGTTTATTAAAATAATAAGAATCAGATCTAAAATATCTCAGATTTGATTTAGATCAAAGAAAATTTTTTTTGAAATATATCTCTTGATCCGATCAGATCTGAACGAACCTGGTCCGAGAAATCAGGATTTTCCTTCAGGACTAAGATTGGCATTAAAAAGAGACTACTCCGATAATAATTCTTTCAATGAAGAAATTTTATATTAATTTCATTAAGATTATAGAATATTTTCACTACTACAAAAATGATCTATGATAGCGATTTTTAAAACCACTGCCATAGCAGTGGTTTTTGAAACCACTGCCATTGTAGCAATTTTCGAAATCGCTGCCATAGATCCTACGACAGCGATTTTCGTTAACCGCTGATATTGGATGGACCTATGGCAGCGGTTATTGTAACTGTTGCTATAGGTCGGACATATAGCAATGGTTAATGAAAATCACTATCGTAGGTCGGACCTATAGCAGCGGTTACAAAAAATTACTATCATAGATCGATCTATAGCAGTGGTTCATTATAACCACCGCTATAGATCGGATATATAGTAGCGGTTAACGAAAATCATTGCCGTAGGTCAGACATATAGTAGCGGTTACAAAAAATCGCTACCATAGGTTGATCTATAGCAGTGGTTCATTGTAACCGCTGCTATAGGTTGGACCTATGGCAGTGGTTAGTGAAACCGCTACCGATATATAGCAGTGGTTAGTAGGAATCGCTGCTACAAGCTTATTTATGACAGCGGTTAATGATAACCGCTGTCATATATATATATATATATTTAAATATTATATAATTTTAAAACTTAATATCCATCTTCATCATTCATTATTTAAATAATTATCATTAGAGTGTCGTCGCAAAAGATCGCTTCAATCCGATGGCCCTAGCTTCGTCGATCAAAAAAATTTGATTTCGACGATCACGAACGGTGATGCGATGATCTGATAGATGAAGACCTTCGATGGATTCAAAAATCTACAATGATGATTTCGATGATGTTTACAGCATACTATCAAAATTTTGTTCGAATCGAATATCGTTATCTTGGTCAATTTAATATAGGTTAGTTTCGACCGTTAAATGATAAACGAGTGATCAAAGGACCAAACGGTGTCCAATTTTGAAATAATTTTTTTTATAAATGATCTTGGCTACTACTTTAATCATTTTTTATGATGGTAATTATAAAATTTAACTCGTGCGATGAAGAACGATCTAAAACTATACGTCTCCTGATAATCATTCTGAAATTTTGCTGGTTATTATGCTCGTGCTTTTGCAATATCTGCTTAACATGAATAATTTATACAAAAATGATTTAAATTTTACTATCATCATCATATAAAATATTTAAAATTATAATAAAAATTATTTAACTAAAAAATTATCTCATAATCGAACGTCGTTTAATCCTTTGATCACTTGTTTCTAATTTAACGGTCAAAATCATTTTATACTAAATTGACTATGATAACGATATCCAATTGAAGTAAAATTTTGATAGTATGCTACAAATATCATCGAGATCAATGTTGCAAATTTTTGGATCCATCAAAGGTCTCCATCTATCAGATCATTGCATCATCATTCGTGATCATCGAAATCAAATTTTTCTAAATCAATGAAGCTAGGGCAATCAGATCGAGGCAATCTTTTACGACGACACTCTAATGATAATTATTTAGATAATGAATGATGAAGATGGATATTAAATTTTAAAATTATATAATATTTAGAAAAAAAAAAATTATTTTCAACCTACAACAGTGGTTATCAAAAATCGCTGCTATAGATCTACAGTAGTGGTTATAGAACCGCTGTCGTAGATCTATGGTAGCTGTTGATGCAGAAACTGATCGTCGTTGGAGTCCGCTGGAGTGGAGGTCGATGAGATCGCCGTCGAGGACCTGTAAAATAAAGTCCCGTCCGGAGCCGATGGGGGGTGGCTCCGACAGGACGCTCCGACGATCAAGTCAGCTCTGGCCAACAGGAATGGAGTGCCTAGAATGAGTTCCAGAGCTTAGAGAAGAAAAGGAGAGCTTAGAGGTCCCAGAGATTAGGGATTAGCATATCTGGAGGGTCCTTTATAGGCGGAGCTTAGTTGATGGTGATGGCCATACCGCCTGACAGCAAGCGACGGGAGCCGCATGGAGTTCGGTACGGAGAGGAAGGCATTATCAGGTGGATAGTGACAGCCATATCGGTAGGTCATGGGCTGCATGGGGCTGATTACGGAGAGAGTGGTGTCGCTAGTAGTAGTGGCCATGTTGTTCGGGCTGCGTGGGACTAGTTACGGAGAGAGTGGTGTCGCCAGACTGGTAGTGGCGGCCATACTGCCGAGGTCCGACAGCCGTAGCCTGAGGAAGTAGGTGTTGGCTGATGGATTCGGGTGTATACCAATTCCAAAGAGGTTCGGACTTTCAAGAGAAGTTCGATCGAGGGAAGCTCAGCCGCTGGAGAGTTCGGTCGGTTGAAAGACTTCGGCTGAGGCCCGACCGTCGGGAGTTCGAAGGAGCTCAGTCGCTGGGCAGTTTGGCTAAAGCCTAATCGCTTGGAGTTCAAGGAGCTCGACCGCTGGGGAGCTCGGTCGCTGGGCAGTTTGGCCCCTGTAGGAATCCAACTGAAGCTCGGCCAGGATGCAACCACTGAGGAGTTTGGGTGTCGGGGGATTCCATTTAAGTCCGATTGCTTGGAGTCCAAGGAGCTCGATCGCTGGGCAGTTCGGCCCCTATGGGAATCCGATTGAAGCTCAGTCAGGATGCAACCGCTGAGGAGTTCGGGCGCTGGGGGATTCCATTTAAGCCCGATCACTTGGAGTCTAAGGAGCTCGGCCGCTAAGTAGCTCGACCAGCTGAACAGATTAGAAGAAGCTCGACCGCTGGGCAGTTTGGCTAAAGCCCGTCTGTTGAAGCTATTCTGCGGTACCTACTTGCATTAGGCTGAGCATCGAACTAGACTTCGATGGGAGCGGGGTTTATCCCCAACACTAGCCCCCCCCACTCCCAAGTTAGAAAATCGAAGGAAGAGAGGGCAGAAAAGGCGACTGTCAAAGTCTTTCTCTGGGCCCTGTACTGATCCAGGTCAATAGATCTCTAGCCAAGGTTGATGCTCGCGTTAGGACGAGGTTCTCCTCCTATTCTTAATGGGCTGTGGGGGCACATAAGGGCCGCTGTCAGGGCCTCTCCCCCCATCTCGTCCTTTGTGAATGAGGCCTTCGATTGACTTGGTCGCTCGAGAGAGATCTTATCTCTGACCGAGGTTGTCCACGATCGCTCGAGAGAGATCTTATCTCTGGTCGAGATTATTTTAGGGGCTCTGGCCGAGGTTATCATGGACTTTATCCCTAGCCGAGGTTATCTCAGTCACTCGAGAGAGATCTTATCTCTAGCCGAGGTTGGCAACGGTCACTCGGGAGAGATCTTATCTCTAGCCAAGGTTGTTGCTCGAGTTAGGATGAGGTTCTCCTCCTGTTCCTAACCGAGGTTGAGTCGATCGCTCGAAAGAGATCTTATCTCTAGCCAAGGTTGACTTGGTCGCTCGGGAGAGATCTTATCTCCAGCCAAGGTTGTTGCTTGCGTTAAGATGAGGTTCTCCTCCTGTTCCTAATCGAGGTTGAGGGAGGCTTCGTCCGCTACGATCGAAGTCAGAGGTTGAGCTCCTCAGGGCGATCTTGTCTCCTACAGTCGAGGTCGATACAGGCACTCGGGAGAGATCTGATCTCGAGATGAGGTTGACTCGATCGCTCGGAAGAGATCTTATCTTTAGCTGAGGTGGAAGTTGAAGCTCTCCAGCCGAGGTTGACACGGTCGCTCGGGAGAGATCTTATCTCCTTCAGCCGAGGTTGATGTGGGCGCTCGCGTTAGGACGAGGTTCTCCTCCTGTTCCTAACTTCGACTTTGCTCGCATTAGGATGAGGTCCTACTCCTATTCCTAATGGGCTGTGGGGGCACATACAAACCATCGTCCGTGCCTCTCCCCTGTCTCGTCCTTTGTGAACGAGGTCTTCAACTTTTCTCGCATTAGGATGAGGTTCTCCTCCTGTTCCTAATGGGCTATGGGGGCACATTCGGACCATCGTCCATCTCCCTCCATCTCGTCTAAGGTGAACGAGGCCTTCGACTTTGCTCGCATTAGGATGAGGTCCTCCTCCTGTTCCTAATGGGCTGTGGGGCACATACGGACCGTCATCCACGCCTCTCCCTCCATCTCATCTAAGGTGAATGAGGCCTTCAACTTTGCTTGCATTAGGATGAGGTCCTTCCTATTCCTAATGGGCTATGGGGCACATACGGACCATCGTCCGTGCCTCTCCCCCATCTCGTCCTTTGTGAATAAGGCCTTCTCCTCCTGTTCCTAATGGGCTGTGGGGGCATGTTCGGACTGTCGTCCATCTTCCCCCATCTCGTCTAAGGTGAATGAAGACTTTGACTTTGCTCGCATTAGGACGAGGTCCTCCTCCTGTTCCTAACGGACTATGGGGGCACATGCGGACCGTCGTCCGAGCCTCTCCCTCCATCTCGTCTAGGGTGAACGAGGCCTTCGACTCTGCTCGCGTTAGGATGAGGTCCTCCTCCTATTCCTAAGGGGCTACTTTTGCTCATTTCTTTCCTACCATCACGTAATCCTTATGTCAGAAATCAATAATGTAGAGCAAAGGAGTTTTTAAAGGAAGTCTACTGATAATACATCCTCAAATTTTTTGAGTTCCATGGTTGGGAAAGCACTATCCCTCCGAGTTCCTTCAGACGATAAGTTTCAGATCGGACGACCTCCATCACCTCATACGGGCCTTCCCAGTTTGGGACGAGCTTCCCTCGATTCTGAGGCTGAGCGACAGTGGCTCGCCGCAGCACCAAGTCCCCCGCTCTGAACGTCATATTTTTAACCCTGGAGTTGTAGTACCGAGCTACCTTTTGTTTATAGACTGCCATTCGGACGCGGGCTTCCTCCCTTTTTTCTTTCAAAAGGTCAAGGTTGACTCTGAGGTCTAGCCGAACTACCCAATGGTCGAGCTTCTTCTAATCCGTTCAGTCGATCGAGCTCCTTAGCGGTCGAGCTCCTTGGACTCTAAGCGGTCGGGCTTAAATGAAATCCTCCGACGCCCGAACTCCTCAGTGGTTGTGTCCTGGCCGAGCTTTAGTCGGATTCCCATAGGGGCCGAATTGCCCAACGATCGAGCTCCTTGGACTCCAAGTGGTCGGACTTAAACGAAATCTCCCGGTGCCCGAACTCCTCAGCGGTTGCATCCTGATCGAGCTTCAGTCGAATTTCTGCAGGGGTCGAACTGTCCAGCGATCGAGCTCCTTGAATTTCGAGCGATCGGGCTTTAGCCGAACTCCCCAGCGGTCGAGCTCCTTGAACGCCAAGCAGTCGGGCTTTAGCCGAACTGCCCAGCGATCGAGCTCCTTTGAACTTCCGACGGTCGGGCCTCAGTCGAAGTCCTTCAACCGATCGAACTCTCCAGCGATCGAGGAAAGCGCTTCCCTCGACCGAACTCCTCTTGAAAGTCCGAACCTCTTTGGGATTGGTATACACCCGAGTCCATCGGCCAACACCTACTTCCTCAGGCTACGGCTATCGGACCTCGGCAGTATGGCCGCCACTACCAGTCTGGCGACACCACTCTCTCCGTAACTAGCCCCATGCAGCCCGAACGACATGGCCACTACTACTGGTGACACCACTTTCTCCGTAACCGACTTCAGCAGCCCATGATCTGCCAGTATGGCTGTCACTATCCACCTGACGATGCCTTCCTCTCCGTATCAAACTCCATGCGGCTCCCACCGCTCGCTGTCAGGCGGTATGGCCATCGCCATCAACTAAGCTCCGCCTATAAAGGATCCTCCAGATACGCTAATCCCTAATCTCTGGGACCTGTAAGCTCTCCTCTTCTTCTCTAAGCTTCAAAACTCATTCCAGGCACTCCATTCCTGTTGGCCAGAGTTGACTTGATCGTCGGAGGGTCCTGCCGAAGCCACCCCCCCCACTGGCTCTGGATGGAACTTTATTTTACAGGTCTTCGATGGCGACCTCATCGGCCTTCACTCCAGCGGACTCCGACGATGATCAATTTCTGCATCAATAGATTGGCGCTAGAGGAAGGGCCCCGACGACGATTTCTCTCTTAAAGGAAGTCGAGGTTTTCTTGTTCTTAAAGGAGTGCTCGACGACGATTTCTCTCTTTCCACTTCAGAGATTTCTCTTCTTCCTCTTTCGAATTCCTTTCCAAAAAAAATGCCCCCCAGGAGAGCCTCGACTCGACGATCGGCGGCCTTCGCGGCGATCCCGTTCGAATTCGTCCGCTCCCGCTCCAGCCCCGACGACCCAAGCTCACTTTGTATCCACGGTGGATGCGGAGCAGTTCAACCTACTCATCCAGCAGATTCATGGTCTCACGGAGGCAGTGCAGGCGGTGCAGGCCATGCACTAGCAGGCCTCAGTAGCAGCTCAACCGAAGCGAGATTCTCCAGAGTCGTGTGGTCCAGTCCAGGGGCGACCGACAAGGGCTACTCGACCTTCCACCCCGAAAGAGGAAGGCAACGGAGGGAGAGCCCCTGCTCGGACCGCGGCTCGACCTTGGGGGAAGCTTCGCACCCATTCGGCGAGAAGATCAGAGACCGCAAAGATCTTCTGGATCAAAGGCTCTTAGAAATAAATCGATGAATCGAAGAACTCCGTCACACTTCCTCCTCACACGGTAATGACATCTGTACTGACCCTCCTTTTTTGCAGAAAATCATGCAGAAATCAGTCCTGTCGAACTTCAAGCTCCCGTAGTTCGAGAGCTATGATGGGACCACCAATCCGATAGACCACTTGGAAGCCTTTCGGACAATGATGCTGCTCCATGGCGCGCCAGACATCATCCTATGCCGGGCTGTCGCCTCTATCCTTAAAGGAGCCGTCAGGAACTGGTACTCGGCGCTCAAGCCGAGTACCATCTTATCATTTGATCAAATGAGTCAATAGTTCGCAGCCCACTTCATTAGTAGTCGGCATCCACGCCGAGGTTTGGATTTCTTAATGGCCATCAAGCAGAAGGAGGGGAAATCCATCCGGGCTTACATCATCCGGTATAATACTACTGCACTGGAGGTCCGGAACCTGGACCAGTCAGTCGCCATGCCGCCCTCAAGGGCGGCCTTCAGAAGAACGACCTACTGTTCTTTCTAGAAAAAAAGTATCCCAGGGACTTTGCCGACATGCGAGCTTGGGCCGAAAGTTATGCTCGGGCAGAAGAGGCCTTCGAGGCTAAGGACGTCGAAGCCAGCGGCAGGCGGTGAATCGATGGGCCAGGAAGGCCCATCGAAGAAAGAAAGCAGACTGAAGCTCGACTACGTTCTCGGACTCCCCCGGGTCACGGGCAAGACCAAACTCCCCCTCAAGCTCGGAGGCGGAGAAGCCCTGACGGAAGGGCACGCCGAGGTTCCCCCTAGCGCCGAAGTTCTCCTCGACGATGATGATTTCACAACTACGCCCCCCTTAATGCCCCAAAGACTCAAGTGCTGATGGAGATCCGGGAGCGACTTCCAAGACCAGAGAGAATGCATTCTCATCCTAGCAAGCGCAATCCCAACAAGTTCTGCCTTTACCACCACGACCACGATCATGACACTGAGGAGTGCATCCAACTCCAGGACGAGATCGAAGAGCTCGTCAGGCGAGGTAGACTTAGCCGATTTCTACGAAGGCAGCTTGAGGAGAACGAAGATCGATCGAGAGCGTTACCGCCAGGTCGGGAAAATTAGCAAGAAGATCAACTACCCCTTGGCGTCATCAATACTATCTTAGGGGGACCTCAGCAAGGGGAGACCAGCGGATTCGAAGGATCGATGAAGAGGCGGAGGATCGTGGAGCCCATGGCCTTCACCGAGGAGGACGGTCAGGGAATCCAATTTCCACACAATGACATGGTTGTAATTTCGTTGAATATTGCTGACTACGATGTACGCCACGTTTTGATAGATAATAGAAGCTCGGCCGATGTGTTGTTTTATGATGCCTTCTCAAAAATGTCCCTGCCCGACGATCGCTTGGGGCCAATGAATTCTCCGCTAGTAGGGTTTGTTGGCAACGCCGTACCTATCGAAGGCATAATAACATTGACCGTAGCAGCAGGGCAGCGCTTGAAGCAGGCCAAAGCTCGGGTCGACTTTCTAGTCGTAAGGACCTCGTCCGCCTATAACGCGATCCTTGGCCGACCTGGTCTAAATGCACTTCGGGCGGTAGTGTCAACCTATTATTTGAAGATGAAGTTCCTGATGAGTCACGGGATCGAAGAAGTCAGAGGAGATCAGGCTCTGGCAAGGTACTGCTACTCGATCGCCCTACATAAGGAAGATCAACCCGACCCCTATCTTGTTGATGGATTGGACGTCTGCGATGATCTCACTGAGGAGTGGGGCGAGCCCGTGGAGGACCTCGTCTCTGTGCCCTTGGGTGACAGAAACTCTGGGCACGTGGTGCAGATCGGCTCCAACTTGGCGGCCGAGGTTCGGGAGCAGCTCATAGCTTTCCTCAGAAGAAATGCGAACGTCTTCGCCTGGACCCCAGTGGATATGCTGGGGATCGATGCTGAGGTCATGGAACGTCAGCTAGCCGTCGATCTGAGGCACCGATCGATAAGAGAAAAGCTACGCCACCATGCTCCGAAGAGGCAGAAAGCGATCGTCAAAGAGGTAGACAAGCTCCTCAAAGCTGGACTCATCTGGGAGGTTAACTATCTGATAGAAACGTGATGCTGTCATTAAGACACCATGTTTATCAGTTTAATCCGACTTCTTAAAATTATTGAAAATGCGTAGATAGTAATGAGTCGGGTCGAATCCACAGGAAAGGTAGTATTTTTAGATTTGAAATCTTTGATTTTTGAAAAGAAAAGAAGAAAAGGATTTGAGTTTTCAGAATCAAAAGTAAAGTCGAAAAATTAAAAGCAAAAATTAATAGGTGTAGGAATTTAAACTTGGTACTAAGATCTACTAGTTAGATCTTAGCATCTACTTACAGGCAATAATTTAAAGTGTAGAAATTAAATTATAATAAAAAGCAAGAAATTAAAATGCAAAAATAAAATTTTAATTAAAATTTTAGAATTTAAATACATAAAATTTAAAAAGAAAAGATAATAAAATAAAATAGCCTGATCTCTGATCTTGGATCGGCATTGGCAGAAAGATGGTGTAGAAGTTCGGCTCTTCTTCTCGGCACCCGTTGCTTCGAAGCAGCCTTTAACCCATAGCCTCACTTCGCCCTGTACCAAAGCTTCACCTTGATCGGAGATGTTGATTTCTGGAGGCCTAGGATCCTTTTTATAGTGCTAGGAGGGCTGGATATTTTTTTCTAAAGGCAATGTGGGACTAATGAACTTTGTAATCATCAAAATTTGAATAAAATTCGAATTAAAATAGCTTTGATATGTCTCTGATAAATATGATAAAATCCAGCCATTCAATAAAAATCCAACGGTCCAAAAATCATCAAAATCGGATGCAGATCAGCTCAGATCGGGTCAGATTAAATTTTGGCCGTTGGATCGTGCTTGATCGAGGAAATCTGGCTGCAAATCACGCGCCTGAGAGTATGATCACCATCGGGAGCTTTTTGGACCGTCGGATCGTCGCCTGGATTGAGCACTGTCATCCGATGGTGATCCGCGTATGTCTGTAGCTGAATAAAATTCGAAAGCAACCACAGCCGTCCGATCCTGACCGCAAACAACCACATCCATCCGATCGCGCAATCACTATTCCCATGGACCGCGTAGACCGGCCGCACCGCACACCGCAACCAATCAGCACTTTCGTTGTCGAGCAAAAAGACTAAATTATCCTTGTGAGCCGCGATAAATTTCTGTAGACCCTTTAGGGGTCTAGGTCCACCATGTGGCAAGCTCTGATTCACCGGATTTTGCTGAGCTGGCGGTCCACGCCTGGATCGTAGATCGGCTGATGGCTTCAACGGCTGAGTCGGCTTTGATGGCTTGGCTTGGCTTGGTGGCTCGGCTTGCGGAGCCGGCTGAGCCGTTTTCTTTTTTATTTAATTTTTATTTATTTTATATTTTTAAAAATTCATATCTTTTCCATTTTAGCTCCATTTTTTTTGAAATTTATTTTGTTGTGATCAAAAAAATGAGCTCTTTCTATTGATAATAAAATTTTATTTTTTAATTTTTATTATTTTTTTATTATTTTTTAATTAATTTTTTAATTAATAAAAATATGAATTTTTCAAAAATTATATATAAATTGATTAATAATTTTTAAAAATTAATATAAATTAATTAATAAATTAATACTTTTATTGGTGAATTTACGATGCTTATCACACCCCCCAACTTAAGCTTTGCTCGTCCTCGAGTAAAGAAAGAATTTAGTTTTAAATACCTTTTAACTTTAGAGTTTTGAATTTTACCTAAGCAATTTTCAAAATGGCCATTGATATTCAGTAGAGCTTAAATGAGACATATCATTGGGGTATTAATACTTATCAATAGAAAAATTAAGTAAAGAACATTAAATTTTTTAGAACTTTTTCTAAATTATTCCACTTTTATCTCTGATTCGTCTAAACTTTCATATAGGCAGGTGTATTGCTACTTTCCATCCTTCATTTATTAATTTTTATTTTTACATTGCCCACTTTTTGATGCGAATATCATTGCTTACTTAGGCAACGGGACCCGGTTACTCGGTGGAAAACCAATGTTTTTTTTTTTTTTTTTTTTTTTTAATGTTGTACCACTATTGAGTGTCTTAACTCCTTAAGCTTTCTATTTGATCCATGTAGCGAGTCTTGGGCCAATGACTCTCCAAACCAGTTGGCTTTAGGGCACTAGGTATAGAATACCCCTCGGGCTTACTAGCTCGAATCAAATAGGCTACGAGTTAAGACTAGCTTTACAACGAGCTTCTTTGCCCTTCCCACCTTTTGACGTGAAACTCAATGCTTGCTTAGGCAAAGAGGCCCGATTACTCAGTGAGAAGTACTTGGAAACTATTTTATTAAAATAAATTTTTATATGAAGAAACGTATAGTTACCCTACACAAGCCTATAAAAAGTAGACTTTTCTTTGATGCTAGTAGAAATAATTAGAAATGCTCCAAGAAAATTTTTTTTATGTTCTAGACTTAACTCTTTATTGAATTTTCTTAATACTTGATTCCTCAATATCTCATAGATTCTCTAATCTGTGCATCAATTTTCTTTTTAAAATGCTTAGTTTAATTCGATTCTTAAGCATAATCAAGTATCTAAATACTAAATACTAACTTTTTCGAGGACTTAAAATTTTAAAATTTTTTTATTTTTCTCTCCCCCCAACTTAATCGACATTGTCCTCAATGGAGAAGAAAAAATAAAGGATGTAATAAAGAACATGAAAGAATACACCTAGAAAGAATACACCTAACTCAGTATATTTATTTATTTATTTTTTTTTGGTCCAGCACATGCCTTTGAAAATTTGAGCTCTCCCTCCAACTTATTCAAATTATTCTAAAAAAATAAACTAAAAAAAATAAATTAGATAAAAACTAAATATTGGGTTGCCTCCCAACAAGCGCTAAGTTTACCGTCTTCAGCCAGACACAATGTAAGCTCACTATCCTGTGTCGAATATTGGATTGACAAATTCCAATGGTTTTGGATTGCCAATCTCAGAAAGTTGAATTTTTAATCCCATTATTGATATATTCACTATTAATTTTTGGGATATATTTTATGATTCCATTCTCAGACCCATGTTTATTAAGAATTACTCCTATTTGTTCTTCTAAAATGCTCATGAATGGAGTTTTTGTATTAGGAGTTAAGTTTGATTCAATGGGTGCTGGAATGGTGACTAAAGGCGATTTTAATTCTGGAGGTAAATTAATGTGATCTTGCTTAAACAACTCCATTGATATTTCATTACATGCCTCTTGATTTTTATAAGAAGAACCAGCTTCTAGGGTTGAAGAAAATAGGACATTAGGTTTATAAGTCTCGGGTAAATCATCTATTCTCTTTTTCCCTATTTCTATCTCATTTAAATTGGAACTAGCATCAGTACTAATTCTTGGCTCGGGTTCTTCTATGTGGTTAGTCTCAGTACTAACCAGTTTTTCTAAATTTTTATTTTGGCTAGCATCAGTACTAGCCTCTCTCACCTGGTCTTGGTATGGGTCCATAAGAATCCTATAGCTTTTAAGTTCAGGAATTACTTTGGCATTCTCAAATTGGAGATTCTTAGATGAAACATTAGATTGATAATTTAATCCAGGTGGTTGGTGGTCATTAGGTGGGTTGTTTGAAATTGGTAGGTTCTGGTAGTTGATCTAGTTCTCTCCTCATGTTAGACTCAACTAATTATCCTATTTGAGCTTCTAGTCTGGCGATAGATTGCTGTTGAGTTAGAATTAATTGTTGAAGTTGGTTAAATCTATCATCAGCTAGATTGGTCTGTTGAGGAGGTGGGTATGAAGGCTGATTATAATATGATGGCTGGATAAACTGACTAGGCTGGCCATTATTATAGGCATAGTTTTGATAATTTTGCTCAAGTGAAATTTGGGTCTGAGCCTGAGTCTGTTGGGATGTCCAAGAAAAATTAAAGTTACTCCAATCTGAATTATATGAATTTGAAAATGGATCATTAATCAATTTGGAGTATCCTTGAGTAGCTTGAACTTGTTCTTGGATAAAATATGGAAAATTGTGCAGCCATAGGAACATTCACTCACATGATGGGTTGGGCTAGCACAGATTGAATAAATCTCCTGATAATTAGAAGATGATGTGAATTGTGCAGGAGATTGTTGACCTAGGATTAGGAGTTGATCTATTTTCTGAGCAAGAAGGTCAACTTTATCTAATTTTTGGACTATTAGATTCATATTAGCCATTTGATTATTATGTTTAATGTGAATCAACCATTCAATTAAGTTCAACTAAATCAGAAAAATGCGATTTCCTACCATGCATGTATTAGTGTAACCCTAATGTATGGTTTAAAAATTTTTAGAATATTTTTTTTATTTATTATTATTATTATTATTTTATTATATTAAAAATTAATTTTTTTAATTATTTTTATTTATTAATTTTAATTTAATTTAATTATTAATTTTTAGTTAGTTTAATTTTTATTTTATTTTATTTTTATTTTATTTTTAGAGGAGTAAGAAAAAGAAAGAAAGAAGAGTTCTAAAGAAGAGGTCCTAAGGAGTCCTAGAACTAAGAAGAGAGAGAAGAATTAAGTTTAATTAGGTTTGATGTTGGTTAGCAATCAAATTGGTCAATCAATCCTGACTAAGGGTTATCCTAGATCTAGACAGCTCCTAACTGTCCAAGGTCACCTTCAAGCCCTCCAAGTGTAGGATTAGCCAATCAACTGGCCAGGTAAGTGTAAGGTTGGTGGGAGTCCCCCCGTTGCTTGCCTTAGACACCAATTATGCTTGGCCAGGTAAGCGAACGGAACCAATTAGAAACCACCTTCCTTCGGGCCCAGTCGTCCCTGAACCACTTTCCTAGACACCAGTTAAATTGACTTATCCTAACCCGGTTCAACTCTTAGGATTTCTTATCCTATTGAGCTCGAGTTCCTAGGGTTGATGTCTAATTGATTTTAAAATTAAAGGCTTAGGTCAATGCAGGATGCTGGTTGGTTGTTTGTGGGCTAAGGAAAGGGTGATCAAATCCCCACCTTATCTTGTTTAATTGGATTGTGCCCTTAATTTGATTTAATATGAATATGCACGAAAAAAAAAAAAATTCAATCAAAGGATTTTATGCAATTTAAACTAGATGCATGCAACTAATTGAATTCTGAAAGGCTTACCTTGCTTCCAGCAATCACCAAAAAAAATAACTAAAAATAAAAATAAAATTAATATGATGCATGCTCTAAATAGTTAGGGTTTCTAATCTTATCATGAGGCTTTTAATTAGGTTTAAATTAATATTTTTTAAATTAATTTAAAAATAAAATAAATAAATAAATAAATAAAAAGAAAAGAGGACTAGGGTTAGGATTGATCTCACCAAAATTTGATGCTTTCTTCATTTTCTATTTTTTTTTCTATAAAATAAATAAAAAAAATTAGTAAGTAATATTAAAAAAAAATAATTAATTTACAAAAAAAAAATCAAAGAAATCAAAGAAAAAAAATAGCATCTATTCCTCCCCCGGCAACGGTGCCAAAAACTTGGTGCGTTTGCCGAAATTTTTAATAAATCAAAGAAATCAAAATAAAAAATCAAAAACCTTCCCCAACAATGGCACCAAAAACTTGATAGGGACGCGATGCTGTCGTTAAGACACCGTATTTATCATTTTAATCCGACTTCTTAAATTTATTGAAAATGCGTAGATAGTAATGAGTCGGGTTGAATCCATAGGAAAGGTAGTGTTTTTAGATTTAAAATCTTTGATTTTTGAAAAGAAAAGAAGAAAAGAATTTGAGTTTTCAGAATCAAAAGTGAAGTCGAAAAATTAAAAGCAAAAATTAATAGGTGTAGGAATTTAAACTTGGTACTAAGATCTACTAGTTAGATCTTAGCATCTACTTGCAAAGCAATAATTTAAAGTATAGAAATTAAATTGCAATAAAAAGCAAGAAATTAAAATACAAAAATAAAATTTTAATTAAAATTTTAGAATTTTACATAAAATTTAAAAAGAAAAGATAATAAAATAAAATAGCCTGATCTCTGATCTTGGATCGGCATTGGCAGAAAGATGGTGTAGAAGTTCGGCTCTTCTTCTCAACACCCGTTGCTTCGAAGCAGCCTTTAACCCATAGCTTCGCTTCACCCTATATCAAAGCTTCACCTTGATCGGAGATGTTGATTTCTGGAGGCCTAGGGTCCTTTTTATAGTGCTAGGAGGGCTGGATATTTTTTTCTAAAGGCAATGTGGGACTAATGAACTTTGTAATCATCAAAATTTAAATAAAATTCGAATTAAAATAGCTCTGATATGTCTCTGATAAATCTGATAAAATCCAGCCATTCAATAAGAATCCAACGATCCAAAAATCATCAAAATCGGATGCAGATCAGCTCAGATCGGGTCAATTAAATTCTGGCCGTTGGATCGCGCTTGATCGAGGAAATCTGGCCGCAAATCATGCGCCTGAGAGTTTGATCGCCATCGGAAGCTTTTTGGACCGTAGGATCGTCGCTTGGATCGAGCGCTGTCGTCCGATGGTGATCCGCGTGATGTCTGTAGCTGAATAAAATCTGGAAGCAACCACAGCCGTCCGATCCTGACCGCAAACAACCACATCCGTCCGATCGCACAATCACTGTTCCCATGGACCGCATAGACCAGCTGCACCGCACACCGCAACCAATCAGCGCTTCCATTGCCGAGCAAAAAGACTAAATTACCCTTGTGAGCCGCGATAAATTTTTGTAGACCCTTTAGGGGTCTAGGTCCACCACGTGGCAATCTTTGATTCGCCGGATTTTGCTGAGTTGGCGGTCCACGCCTGGGTCGTAGACCGGCTGATGGCTTCAACGGCTGAGTCAGCTTTGATGGCTTGGTGGCTCGGCTTGGCTTGGTAGCTCGGCTTGCGGAGCCGGCTGAGCCGTTTTCTTTTTTTATTTAATTTTTATTTATTTTATATTTTTAAAAATTCATATCTTTTCTATTTTAGCTCCGTTTTTCTTGAAATTTATTTCATTGTGATCAAAAAAATAAGCTCTTTCTATTGATAATAAAATTTTATTTTTTAATTTTTATTATTTTTTAATTATTTTTTTAATTAATTTTTTAATTAATAAAAATATGAATTTTTCAAAAATTATATATAAATTGATTAATAATTTTTAAAAATTAATATAAATAAATTAATAAATTAATACTTTTATTGATGAATTTACGATGCTTATCACTATCTGACCTGGGTCTCGAACGTGGTTCTCGTCAAGAAAGCGAATAACAAGTGGAGGATGTACGTCGACTTCAAGAAGCTAAACAAGACCTGCCCGAAGGACAGTTACCCCCTACCAAGAATCGACCAGCTGGTGGACGCAACCTTGGGCCATGAGCTCCTCACCTTCATGGACGCCTTTTTTGGTTACAACTAGATACGCATGGCATCTGAGGATGAAAAGAAGACCGCCTTCATTACTGATCGAGGTCTTTATTGCTACAGGGTCATGCCTTTTGGACTTAAGAATGCGGGGGCAACATACCAACGTTTGGTTAATAAGATCTTCAAGGAGCAGATCGATCGCAACATGGAGGTGTACGTAGATGATATGCTCGTTAAAATCCGAGCTTCAACAGACCACTTCGCCGACCTTGAAGAGACCTTCGGTGCACTCAGAAAGCACAAGGTGAAGCTGAACCTGGCCAAGTGCGCCTTCGGCGTGACCTTCGAGAAATTTCTGGGGTTCATGGTGTCGAGATGAGGAATCGAAGCAAACCCCAAAAAAATCCAAGCCATTCAAAAAATGATCACTCCGAGGATGATCAAGGAGGTTCAGTGTCTAACCGAGAAAGTGGCATCCCTAAGTCGCTTCGTGTCAAGGTCGGCCGAACGATGCATGCCCTTCTTCCGCGTTCTCAGGCGACCAAAGGACTTCTCCTGGACGGCGGAGTGCCAATAGGCATTCGAAGAGCTTAAAAGCTACCTCGGCTCTCCCCCGCTACTGGCAAAGCTCGAACCTGAAGAAAAATTATTTCTGTACCTATCTGTCTCCCCAGTGGCCCTGGCGGTGGTGCTGGTCAAGGAAGAAGCGAAGGCACAACGACCGATCTACTACATGAGCTAAGTCCTAAGGGATGCAGAGATCAGGTACTCTAGGTTGGAAAAACTAACTCTCTCCTAATTGCCGCTAGGCGGCTCCGACCTTATTTTTAGGAGCACACCGTAACGGTCCTCACGGACCAACCAATAAAAGAAGTCCTTCATCGAGCAAATACTTCTGGAAGAATCACAAAATGGGCGATCGAACTCATGGAGTTCGACATCAACTACCAACCCAGGCCGTCAATCAAGGCCCAGATATTGATGGATTTCGTGTTGGAATACACCATTCTGATCGAAGTCGAGCTTGGGCCGATCGAGACCGACACCAAAGCGGAACCGAGCCTAGATGAAGCCGAGCTGCCGCGGCCGGACCTCCCCGAGGAAAGCGCCAACCTCCCCGAAGGCTTCTGGGCCCTGCACGTGGATGGCTCGTCCAACTCCACTGGAGTCGGTGCGGGGCTGGTCTTGGTCAGTCCCGAGGGAGTCGTCGCCGAGTACGCGCTACGCTTCGAGTTCTCTGTGACCAACAATGGGGTCGAATATGAAGCGCTGATCGCCAGATTAAAGATAGCAAGGGAACTAAAGGTAGATCGGCTTCAAGTCTACAGTGATTTTCAGCTGTTGGTCAGCCAAGTCAGCGATAGTTACGAGGCACGGAAGGAAAGCATGGTGAGATACCTCGGGAAGGTGAGGGATTTGACTCCGGCCTTCGACAGCTTCGGCATTCAATATATTCCGAGGGCGAAAAATGCAAGAGTCGATCTTCTCTCCAGATTGGCCACTTCTGCCCCAGCCGAACTGTCCAGAGGAGTGTTTTCGGAGATTCTGAAGAAACCAACCCCGGAGGAGTCTCAGGTCATCCTGCAGACAAAATTCGAGCCAAGCTGGATCGACCTGCTGATCGCCTACCTCAAGGAGGGGGTCCTTCCTCACGATCCGAAAGAAGCTCGGAAGCTCAGGAATCAAACCTCCTGCTATGTCTTATACGAAGGCAGGCTGTATAAGAGGTCGTACTCCCTTCTGTTGCTGAGATATCTTCGACCTTCAGAGGCCGACCTCGCACTATGGAATGTACACGAAGGACTCTGCGGAAGTCACATAGGAGCCAGGTCCCTATCGCAAAAACTACTCCGATAGGGGTACTATTGGCCGACTTTATTTCGTGATTCCATGGAATATGTAGAGAGGTGTGACCGCTGTCAGAAGAACGCCAGTGTGTAGAGGCAACCGACGTCCGAACTCACTCCGCTCAGCTCACCCTGGTCATTTGCGCAGTGGAGAATGGATATACTTGGCCCCTTCCCAACGGCGTTTGGGCAGCAAAAGTTTCTACTGGTCGCTATCGACTACTTCACCAAGTGGGTCGAAGCCGAACCACTCACGAAGATTACCAAGGCTAAGGTGCAGGACTTCGTCTGGAAGTTACTAGTCTATCGGTTCGGCCTGCCCCGAACCCTCATAACCGATAATGGGCGGCAGTTCACCAAGGTGAGGTTCATCGAGTTCCGTAAAGGACTAAACATCTTTCACTGCTTCACATCGATGGCTCACCCGTAGGCCAATGGGAAAGCTGAGATAACCAACCGAACCTTGCTGCAAGAAATCAAAGCGAGGCTCGATAGGGCAAAAGGGGCTTGGGTGGACGAGCTCTACCATGTCCTCTGGGCATACCGAACTATCTAGAGGGTGCCAACCGGAGAAACACCCTTAAGCTCCCATCTGCACGAGTCGTGGGCTTCAACGAGCGGCACAACCCCCAGGACCTCAGAGTCAACCTTGACCTTTTGGAAGAAAAGAGGGAGGAAGCCCGCATCCGGATGGCAGTGTACAAACAGAAGGTGGCTCGGTACTACAACTCCAGGGTTAAAAATAAGACATTCAGAGAGAGGGACTTGGTGCTGCGGTGAGCCGCTGTCGCTCAGCCTCAGAATTGAGGAAAGCTCGCCCCAAACTGGGAAGGCCCGTATGAGGTGACGGAGGTCGTCCGATCCAAAATTTATCGTCTGAAGGAACTCAGAGGGATAGTGCTTTTCTGACCGTGGAACTCAAAAAATTTGAGGATGTATTATCAGTAGACTTTCTTTAAAAACTCCTTTGCTCTGCATTATTGATTTCTGGCATAAGGATTACATGATGGCAGGAAAGAAATGAGAAAAAGTAGCCCGTTAGGAACAGGGGGAGGACCTCATCCTAATGCGAGCAGAGTCGAAGGCCTCGTTCACCCTAGATGAGATGGGAGGAGAGGCTCGAACGATGGTCCACATGTGCTCCCACAGCCCGTTAGGAACAAGAGGAGGACCTCGTCCTAATGCGAGCAAAGTCGAAGGCCTCGTTCACCTTAGACGAGATGGAGGGAGACGGACGACGGTCCGAACGTGCCCCCACAGTCCGTTAGGAATAGGAGGAGAACCTCATCCTAACGCGAGCAAAGTCGAAGGCCTCGTTCATAAAGGATGAGATGGGAGGAGAGGCATGGACGACGGTCCATATGTGCCCCCACAGTCCGTTAGGAACAGGACGGAGGAACCTCATCCTAACATGAGCAAAGTCGAAGGCCTCGTTCACCTTATACGAGATGGGGGAAGAGGCGCGGACGATGGTCCGTATGTGCCCCACAACCCATTAGGAACAGGAGGAGGACCTCGTCCTAACGCGAGCAAAGTCGAAGGCCTCGTTCACCTTAGATGAGATGGGGTGAGATGGATGACGGTCCGAATGTGCCCCCATAGTCCGTTAGGAACAGGAGGAGAACCTCGTCCTAATGCGAACAAAGTCGAAGACCTCGTTCACAAAGGACGAGATGGCGGGAAAGGTACGAACGACGGTCCGTATGTGTCCCCACAGCCCGTTAGGAATAGGAGGAGGATCTCATCCTAACGCGAGCAAAGTCGAAGTTAGGAACAGGAGGAGGACCTCATCCTAACGCGAGCAAAGTCGAAGTTAGGAACAGGAGGAGAACCTCGTCCTAACGCGAGCATCCACATCAACCTCGACCGAAGGAGATAAGATCTTCCTTGAGCGACCGTGTTAACCTCGGCTGGAGAGCTTCAACTTTCACCTTGGCTAAAGATAAGATCTCTCTCGAGTGACCGAGTCAACCTTGTCTTGAGATCAGATCTCTCTCGAGCGCGTGTATCGACCTTGGCTATAGGAGACAAGGTTGCCCCAAGGAGCTCAACCTTCGACTTCGATCGCAGCGAACGAAGCCTCCCTTAACCTCGATTAGGAACAGGAGGAGAACCTCGTCTTAATGCGAGCAATAATCTTGGCTGGAGATAAGATCTCTTTCGAGCGATCGAGTCAACCTCGGCTAGAGATAAGATCTCTCCCGAGTGACCGACTCAACCTCGATTAGGAACAGGAGGAGAACCTCATCCTAACGCGAGCAATAACCTCGGCTAGAGATAAGATCTCTCCCGAGCGATCGTTGCCAATCTCGGCTAGAGATAAGATATCTTCCGAGCGATTGAGACAATCTCGGCTAGGGATAAAGTCCACGACAACCTCAGCCAGAGCCCCCGAAATAACCTCGGCCAGAGATAAGATCTCTCCCGAGCGACCGTGGACAACCTCGGCCAGAGATAAGATCTCTTTCGAGCGACCAAGTCAATCGAAGGCCTCGTTCACAAAAGACGAGATGGGAGGAGAGGCCCAGACAGCGGCCCTTATGTGCCCTCACAGTCCGTTAGAAAAAGGAGGAGAACCTCGTCCTAACGCGAGCATCAAACTCGGCTAGAGATCTGTTGACCTAGATCAGCATGGGGCCCAGAGAAAGACTTCGACAGTCGTCTTTTCTGCACTTCCTTCCTTTGATTTTCAAACTCAAGAGTGGGGGGGCTAGTGTTGGTGATAAATCCCGCTCCCGTCGAAGTCTAGTTCGATGCTCAGCCTAATGTAAGCAGGTGCCGCAGAAGAGCTTCAGCAGACGGGCTTTAGCCAAATTGCCCAGCAGTCGAGCTTCTTCTAACCCATTCAATCGATCGAGCTACTTAGCGGTCCGAGCTCCTTCGGACTCCAAGCGTCAAGCTCTTCGGACTTCTCAACCATCGAGCTTCTTCAAACTCCCAACGTCAGGACCGAACCCTCCTTCAGTCGGTCGCAACTCCTTAGGGCCGAGCTCCTCGGACTCCTAGCGTTCGAGCTTCTTCTAACCCATTTAGCCGGCCGAACTGCCCAGCGATCGAGCTCCTTGGACTCCAAGCGGTCGAAACTTAAACGGAATCCCCCGATGCTCGAACTCCTCAGTGGTTGCATCATAGACCGAGCTTCAGTCGGATTCCCATAGGGGCCGAATTGCCCAGCGATCGAGCTCCTTGAACTCCAAGCGGCCGGGCTTTAGCCGAACTGCCCAACGACCAAGCTCCTTGAACTCCAAGCGGTCGGGCTTTAGCCGAACTGCCCAACGATCAAGCTCCTTCGGACTTTCGACGGGTCGGGCCTCAAGTCCGAAGTCCTTCAATCGACTGAACTCTCCAGCGGCCGAGCTTCCCTTGGCCGAAACTCCTCTTGAAAGTTCGAACCTCTTTAGGATTGGTATACACCCGAGTCCATCGACCAACACCTACTTCCTCAGGCTACGGCTGTCGGACCTCGGCAGTATGGCCGCTCACTATCAGTCTGGCGACACCACTCTCTCCGTAACTAGCCCCATGCAGCCCGGACGACATGGCCACTACTACTGGCGACACCACTCTCTCCGTAATCGAGGCCCCATGCAGGCCCATGACCTGCCAGTATGGCTGTCACTATATCCACCTGATGAACGCCTTCCTCTCCGTACCGAACTCCATGTGGCTCCCGCCGCTCGCTGTCAGGCGGTATGGCCATCACCATCAACTAAGCTATGCCTATAAAGGATCCTCCAGATACGCTAATCCCTAATCTTTGGGACCTCTAAGCTCTCCTCTTCTTCTCTAAGCTCTGGAACTCATTCCGGGCACTCCATTCCTATTGGCCAGAGCTGACTTGATCGTCGGAGGATCCTGCCGGAGCCACCCGCTCCATCGGCTCCAGACGGGACTTTATTTTGCAGGTCTCCGACGGCGATCTCATCAGCCTCCACTCCAGTGGACTCCGACAACGACCAGTTTCTGCATCAATAGTAGCAATTTTGGATAATCGCTACCGTAGATCTATGGCAGTGGTTCGATAACCACCGCTATAGGTTAGGTTAAAAATTTCTAAATTTTTTCTGCTTTTCTTTCGTGCACGCTCGATCTCTCTCTCTCTATCTTTCCCCCTTCTCTCTATCGCTGGTGAGGCTTCTTCCCCCTCGACCGATGCCACCCCTCCTTCCCCCTTGGCCAGCACTGCTCCTTCCCCCTCCCCCTCTGCCCCCCATCCCCAGCCATCCCTCCCCACCACCCCCCACCCCCCACCCTCCCCCGAGCCACCCCTCCTTCCCCCCATCCCTGGTTGCTCCTCCCCGCCACCCGCCACCCCTTATCTAGCCCCCCACCACCAACCCTCCCCCAGCCGTCCCTCCTTCCCCCTATCTCCGACCGCCCCTCCCTGCCACCCTGCCACCGCCCCAGCCCCCCCATCTCCGGCAACCCCTCCCCGCCACCCCCTACCCGGCCCCCCCTACCCTCCCCTGGCCGTCCCTCCTTCTCCTCCATCCTCGATCGCTCCTTCCTGCCACCGCCCACTCGGCTCGCCCACCCCCCACCCTCCTCCCAACCGCCCCTCCTTCCCCCATCCCCGACCACCCCTCCCTGCCACCCTACCACCCCTCAGCCCCTCCATCTCCGACCGTCCCTCCCCGCCACCCCTCCTTCCCCCCATCCCCGGCCACCCCTCCCCACCACCCTGCCCCCCCAGCCCCCCATCCCTGGCCATCCCTCCCGCCAGCCTCGCCCAGCCCCCCCCCCCCACACTCCCCCTCCCGATCGTCGACCCTCGTTATCACTGTGCCTCCCGGGCCTCCTCGTCACTATGCCCCTTCCTCCTGGCCCCATCCCCGACCGCCCCTGCTCTTTCTCTTTTATCTTTCTCTCTCTTCTCTATCTCACTATCTTACTTTTGTTTTGCAGATTACCTCTAGTGCCATCGTCCTCCTCTAGCATCATCGTCGGCGACCCTCGGAGCTTTCGGTGCGATCCGCTTTCTATAGCTGTAGGTATAATTTTTTTTAATTTTATAGTATTATTTATTAATCATATATATTTATAATAATTTATAAAATATTTATATAAATATTATAAATATTTATTATAAATATTATAATTATCTACATGTTGTAATTTTTGGATCGTATCGTGGTGGTAGCCTTGGGCTATGCCATGTCGACGGCTATGGACTAGATCTGTTAATGGGTTGGGTTTGAATTAAAATCTGGATATTCAGATCCGAATCTAATTTTAATTATTGATACCAGATCCGAATTCGAATATCCGATGGGTCTATACTTGAAGTACCACACCCAGATCCTAATGGATCCTGAAAGGTTGAACCCAATTTTGGGATCTGAAACTAAAAAATGGAGAGACTGAGAGGGAGACCGATAGATTGAGAGAAGGAGGGCCGGTCACTCGCCGACCACTAGTAAGAAAGATCGAGGGAGGGAGAGAGGGGGTCCGACCTCGCCGCCATTGCCGACGAGGGAGATCAAGAGAGGGAGAGAGGAAGGGAGGGATCCGATCTCGCTGCCAACATTGGAAGGGAGGGGGTCCGACCTCACCAACGAGGGAGATCGAGAGAGGGAGAGTGGGAGATCAAGAGGGTGAGAGAGGGAGGGAGAGGGTCCAGCCTCGTTGGCATCACTGAGAGGGATGGGGTCCGACCTTGCCGATGAGGGAGGTCGAGAAAGATCGAGAGAGTGAGAGAGGGAGGGATGGGGTCTGACCTCACCGATGAGGAAGATCGAGGGAGGGAGAGAGGAAGATTGAGAGATGAAAAAGTTGGGAGGAAGGGGTTTGGCCTCGCCGCCGTCGTCGGCGAGAGAGATCGAGAGAGGGAGAGAGGGAGTGATCGAGGGGATGGCACATAGCCGAGCCGGCTCGGATACGCAGCCGAGCCAGCTCGGATATGTAGCCGAGCCAGCCCGGGCCATGATCAAGCCAGCTGGGGGAGGACTCAAGTAAGATGTCTCAGGCATGGAGCCAGCTATCTCAGGCACGGAGCTGGCTCAGCTTCTAAACGAATAAAATTTGATATGTCTCTCCAAGGTTCCAACTTTAAGCCCTAAGGTGCCACCATCATATACTTTGTTCTTCTTTTAGATTTCTGAATTAACACCAAGGTTCCACAAGAGATCGGATCTATAACTGTTGCTCATTCTTAATTATTTATGAATGTAATTCATATTATAGAACTTATTGCATAAAATTTTTTGGATGCTTATATCTTGTTGCTTTTGTTTATTGCATTGCATAACGATAGACCCGTTAATTGATTAGTGTACATATTAGAGACTATTTATTGATGCTATACTAATATTATTGTTTAACATGTTATATTGATTAGTGTTCATTAACATTGTAGGTCATGATGGCATCGAAATGCCATCTAGCTTTCACCCATGTCCCTCGATGGGTTATGCATAGTTCAGCATCCGAGGAGTAGTCGGAGCATACTCCATCCACCTCGACATCGGCTGCTCAGGAGCCTCCACCATCGGCATCTACTCTACCGACGATATCTACTCCATCGATGGCATCTACTTCACCGGCAGCTGAGCCTCTATCGTCGTCCATATCTGAGATACATGCTACTACGCAAGCATCTGAGTGTACGTTTTTATTATATTCGTAAATTTTATTTTTTATATAGTATTTGTATACTTATATATTTGCATAACGTATTTGCATTATGGTGCATCATCCAGCCAGACATTTCACGATCCCACACGTATGGCACATGTGTGAAACTGCCAGCATCAGGTGATGGTCTATTACGATGTGGAGAGAAGGTCGGTAGGAAAGATCGCGTGGGAGATGCATTCCTTTTTTGGAGTGCTTGTGAGGCAGTCGGACATCATTCCGGTAGAGCCCAGAGACTGGCATTTGATGGATGCTACCATTAGGGATTAGGTATGGGAGGAGATATGGGTAAGTACGCACATTTTAGTTATATTATGCATACATTTTATATGTTTACACTATATATGTTTGATTAGAATAATTTTATAACTGATTTTTGACAACTTTGTGCAGAAGAGTTACGAATTCTTTGATCATGAGAGGGCTCGAGATGCCCAATTGAGGAAGATCAAAAAGTTATACTATGGTTACAAGGTCAAGCTCCATAGAGGATGGCTCGAGCACTGATGAGATACTCCGGAGGAGCTTGTTCCCTCGATACAGGACTATCCTCCGAATTAGTGGAAGAGGATGGTTAGACATCGGAGGAGCCAGGAGTTCGAGATAAAATTTCTAACTTTTAAATTTTTCAATACGCTTAAAATTTTATTTAAATATTTTTAAATATTTATTATTTATTTGAATACTTGTTAGGCTACCTTCCATCAGAATCAGAAGAACTGTGCAGTTCAGGAGTATACGCACACTCTAGGCCACGAGTCTATGGTCAGTCGTGTGCATAGAGAGGTAATTAATTCTAAATCTTACTAGATAAATTAAATTCATATTTTTTATCATCTTTTTGATAAATTTATTTTTTATTATAACTGATGAGAGATGGATTGATGCCCAGCCATAGTGAGATCTTCCGATCTAGCCGCATGGATAAGATGGGCAGGCCAATGAACGTCGCGATCGAGTATATTTTTGTAAGTATTAAATATATTAATATATATGATTAGTATTATAGTATTTTTTATAAAATTTTATTTTAATTTATAATTATAAGATCAGTTAGATGTGGTCATGAGCAAGGGCCTAGATACCTCTAGATCTCATGACCATCTGTCTCAAATCTTGGGGCCTGAGCACTCTGGGAGGATCCGATGTAGGTTCGGACACATGCCGACGAGCTACTGATTTGAGACGAGCATCTTCTCACAGACTTTCGGTGTTGTCAATCGGAAGAAGTTTGAGGAGGCGTTGGCATAGGCAGATCATGCTGCAACGCAGGTAGATCGGGCTAAGGAGCGCGCATCTTATTTGAAGGGTATCGTGAGAAACATGATGTCGATGCTTAGCACGTATTTTAAAGTCATGGGCTTTGAGGATATATTGGCCCGTATTCGAACTCCAGCTCCAGCTTCGGCTTCGGCTTCAGCACCTACTCCGACTTTAGCTCCAGCTCTAACTCCGGCTCCGGCTCCGGGTGACAACGACGATGATGTAGATTTAGAAGATTTTTAATGTAATTTATTTTTTTAAAAAAATATTATAATAAATTTTATTTGATAATAAAATTTTAGTATTTTAGAATAATTTTTATATTTATTATATTTTTTTATATTATATATCTATATTCAAGATTTATGGTAGCAGTTTTATAACCGCTACCATATTCGTGCCAACCGCTATCATAGATCTCTGGTGCAAATGGTGTCAACCGCTGCATTAAATCTATGGTAATGGTTAAGAAATCGCTGTTATATATTACCTATGATAGCGATTATGTAACCACTGCTGTAGATAACCTATGATAATGGTTACATAACCACTACTATAGGTCAATCTATTGCAGCAATTTATAAACCACAGTAATAGACTATCTATGGCAGTGGTTCAAACAACCGCTGTAACAATCGCTGCCATAGAGCTATGGTGACGGCTGCAGTAGCAATGGTTAAATAATTGCTGCCATAGCCTATGACAGCGATTTTTTGGGCTACGACAGCGGTTTGCCTATGGCAGTGGTTCAAACAACCACTACAACAACCGCTGTTATAGAGCTATGACGATGGCTGCAGTAGCAGCGATTAAATAACTGCTACCATAGTCTATAACAACGATTTTTTGGGCTACGACAGCGGTTACGAACCACTGCCGTAGCCCTTTTTTGTAGTAGTGTTTAGGTCTTCTTCCTCAAGCTTTAGAACTTGTGTGATAGAGTCCCTCGATCGGCCCCAATAGAAAAGCCTTAACTTATCAACAAAAGGCCCCAAAACAAAAAAGAACCGATCCTTCCAATTATGGACCAAAAATGGGGTCCCTTTTAGTAGAACTTTAGCTCCTCTAGAAGGAGAAATATATCATCAATCATCGATACATCTTTTAAAAACATAAAAGGATCATAGTAGAGGAGCAGTAACTCAAACTCTAGTTAAAGAACAAAGGGCAACAAAACCAACGATGAAATGGAAAGAGTTGGGAACAACTGAACATAAGGAATGTCAAAAGAGTGAAAAAGTTCACCTACAAATGGATGGAGAGGTAATCTAATTCTGACCTTAAAGGCCTCCTTGTATAGACCAATCTTACTCGGAGAAGGATTACTGATCCTAGCAGATAGTCCAAGAAGTTCTAATTCGAAGGAGTCAGAAATCTTATAATGAGTATGGATGCGGTTCAAATCCATCGACCTAACCTAGACCTAGTGGTGTCTGGCATAAATAATGATGCGACCCTATGTTCTAGACTTGAATCAGTAGAGATTTTTCTTGAGGGAGAGATGACTCTGAAGACCAGCTCTCACTAAGACTTCTAAAATTGGCCATCGAAAAATGCAAAAAGGTAGACAAAAAGACAATGCAAAAAAGAGGGAAAAGAAAAGGATAGTCGGCATGGAAAATAAAAGAATAATCAAGAGAAAGAAAGGCACATCGACCTATGATAGCACAAGAAAGTAGAAAGGGAGGACTCAAAAATAATTACCGACGAACAAAAAAAGTTAAGAAGAAATCAGAAAGAGCCTCAAGTGAAAGAGCTAGTCAGAGAAGAAGAAGGCAGCCACTAAGAAAGCTCTGGAAGCATAAAAGAGAAGAAGAAGGATGGATCTCTTTTTATAGACAAAGTGATAGGACAACCCTAATTTGGCTCCCCTTCAATCATCAAAAGATCGACATCTAACAGATTTTCATTAGCTTGTAGAAAACATCAGTCGGCCTATTAATGATTTGCACTAGAAGTAGAGCATGCTGCCACTGTAGTTATGATTATCGAATTTCGCTAATTGCCCCACTTTTTATAGTTATGATTGTTTTGTTCCGATTGATATGAGAGAGTGTCTTCGGCTATTCACATGTACTCCCTTCGCTCATACCAAACTCGGAAGTAGAGGGACTTGTGTTGGGGGTTATTCACCATTTAGGCCGAAGATAGGGATCGACGAAAGGAAGCATGGTAGCATCATCAAGTGTAGCATCAGAACAGTAGTATTACTAAGGATATTCGGATAAATGCAGATTTCTTCCAAATCGATCGAATCTTATGCGTGGTTCGATCACTTCAATTTCAACTGATCTTTGCCTTGATCCTCAATTCAATCACCAGCTAGATCCAAACTTTGGTAACCAGTATACTTCAGATATCCGGACCTCCATTCAAGCCGATGTCATGAGTCCAACCCTTGGCTTCAGTATGTCTATCGATCAGCATATCCATCAGTGCCCTTAGTTGAAGTTTGCCGATCCTATCTATATCCTTAATTCGAATGCGAAAGCACCTATAGTGCCCTAAATGGCTCCAAAATGAATGGGATAGGTTCAACTACTTGATCCTGCAAATTTTGATTTAAAATCCTAAAACAATCATGCCATAATATGCCTAACAAACTTTCTTAACAGCTTAACCACCTCCATCTATAAAAGAACCAACAAGGGGACCTAGGTATGCAAAAACTCTTTCTCCTCTTCTTCTCATCTATTGCCTAAGATTAACTTGAGCATTGGAGGATCCCCATTGGAGCCAACTTTGATCAGGACTTTTTTATAGATCACTTCTTCGGAAGAGACGTGTTGCCGCTCCAGCTTCTCCAACTAACAACCGAATCTCAGCATTAACAACTTGCAAATTAACTATTTGAGAGTTGAATTGACTTAAAATGTAATGTTTACATTTATTTTTTTGATAGGCATGGATTGTTGGGCATGACAATAGTCGATCTTGGAAGCCATAGACCACCATTCATCTATCTTCATCTCTTGTGTTGGAGCAACATCCCATTCTCTTGCAAGATGGAGGTGATCACCAAAGTTATAAAGAGATTAAAATAATTTGAGTTATTTTTTTAAAATCTAACATCATAAATATTTAAAACTGATGCATAACTATTTTTTTTTTTATTCATGTCATGTGATCAAGAAATTAGAGCTTAGGAAGGAGGAGTTGCACCTCCTCTCATAAGGAAGGCTATAGGGATAGGTTATGGTACTAGAGAGAGGGGAGATGCATAATCTTATTTTTTTCTATTTTTTATACTGCATATCTAGTTACATAACTCACATATTAATTTCAATTTGGCACACATGTTATGTCTTGACATACAGTTAAGTCCAACCCACATACACATATAATGTCACTGCACCAATTACTTTGATGCTACATACCTTTTTTCATTTGTAGTGTGAAGTTGTCTTCATGTGACATGTGTTTATTTTCATTTCATACACAGCTATTATATGCCAGCATGTTGTTAACTCCACCTTGCACACGTATGTCATGTCACTATACATAATTAGTTAAATGCAACACAGACTGATCATACTTTACATAGTTTTATAAATGGCACATATAAAAATTCATTATTGTTGGTACAAAATCTGGTCGACGTCGGGACGAGCTGGAGTGGAGAAGGACGAGATCACCATCGGAGACCTGCAAAATAAAGTTCCATCCAAAGTCGGTGGTGGTGGCTCCGGCAGGATTCTCCGACGATCAAGTCAGCTCTTCTGGCTAACAGAAATGAAGTGCTCAGGCAAGAGTTTGGCGGAGTTTAGAGAGGGAGAGGGGAGCTTAGAGCTTAGAGAAAATGTATCTGGAGGATCCTTTTTTATAGACAGAGCTTGATTGATGGTGACAGCTGTAGCTATCTAGCAGCAGACCGCTCGAGACCTGGTGAAGTTTGGTATGGAGAGAAAGGTGTCATCAGGCTGATAGTGACAGCCATACCATCCAATAATAGGCCACTCGAGGTCTGATGGAGTCTATCATGGAAGAGGGTGCCGCCTATAGTATCGTTTGTAGCAGACTGATGGCAATCATTCGTTGAGATTTAATAGCCGTAGTTTAAAAAAAATAAGCATTGGTTGGTGAAGAACTCCAACATATATCAATTCCAGAGGAGTTCGGACTCCCAAAGGAAATATGGCTAGAGAAGATCATCAAGAAGGAATGCTAGCTGAAGAAGAGATTCGAAAGGAGTTTGGTTTTTGAAGAAGTTTGATCGAAGAAGAAGTCTAGAAGGAGTTCAACTCTCGTAGGAGTTCGACTGAAGGAGTTCGGAAGGAGTTCGGCTCCCGTAGGAGTTCGACTGAAGGAGTCTGAAAGGAGTTCAGCTCCTATAGGAGTCCGACTGAAGGAGGAGTGCGGAGGAACTTTGGCTCCCATAGGAGTCCAACTAAAAGAGGAGTCTGGAAGAAGTTCATCTCCCAGAGGAGTCCAACTGAAGGAGAGATCTGGAAGGAGTTTGGCTCCCATAGGAGTCCGAATGAAGGAGTGCGGAGGGAGTTCAGCTCCCATAGAAGTTCGACTGAAGGAGGAGATCGAAAGAAGTTTGGCTCCTATAGGAGTGCGACTGAAGGAGAAGTTTGGAAGGAGTTCGGCTCCCGTAGGAGTCCGACTGAAGGAAAGATCCGAAAGGAGTTTGGCTCTCATAGGAGTCCGATTGAAGGAGAAGTTTGGAGAAAGTTTGGCTTTCATAGAAGTTCGACTGAAGGAGAGATCTGGAAGAAGTTCGGCTCCCATAGGAGTTTGACTGAAGAAGAAGTTCGGAGGGAGTTTGGCTCTTATAGGAGTTCGACCGAAGAAGATGTCTGGGAGAAGTCCGGATCCTGGGAAAGCCCAACCGAAGGAGAAGTCTAGGAGGAGTCCGACTTTTGAAGAGTTTGGTAGAAATTCGATCGTTGGAAGAGTTCGACTAGAGCTCGACCATTGAGAAGTTCGATCGGCTGAAGGGGTTCGACTGGGGCTCGACTATTAAGAAGTTTGATTGGGTTCGATTGCTGAAGAAGTTCGACCACTGAATGAGCTCGACTACTGAAAAGAGAATTTTTGATTGAAGCTCTTTCGTGATTACCAGCTACATTAGGCTAAGCATCAAGTCGGACTTCGACAGGAGTGGGGTTTATTTTCAATAATAGTCTCTACACTCCTAAATTCAAAACTCGAAGGAAGGGAGTATAAAAAGGGCAACTGTCGAAGTCCTCTTCAGGGCTCTACACCAGCTCAGGTTGAAGCTCTGGAGAGATCTTATCTCCAGCGAAGCTTGACGTTGAATTTGAGGCTTGAAAGGATCCCATCTCTAGTCGAGGTCTAGAAAAATCTTATCTTTTGTTGACGTTGCGATTGAAGCTTGTGGAAGATCTTATCTCCAACCGAGGTTGAAGAAGATTTTCTCTCCTATTGATGTAGACTTTGAAGCTCGGAGGAGATCTTATCTCCAGCCGTGGTTGACATTGAAGTTGAAGCTTGAGAAAGATCTCATCTCCAACTGAGGTTGAAGGAGATCTCATCTCCAACCGAGGTTAAAGGAGATTTTCTCTCCGATTGACGTAGATTTTGAAGCTCGGGGGAGATCTCATCTTCAGTCGAGGTTGAAGTTGAAGTCAAAGCTCGGGGAAGATCTTATCTTCAGCAGTCGAGGTTGAAAAAGATCTTATCTTCTGTTAATGTAGAAGCTCGGGAGAGATCTTATCTCCAGCAGCCGAGGTTGAAGGAGATCTTATCTCCTGTTGGCGTAGGCTCTGAGGCTCGGAAGAGATCTTATGTCCAGCAGTCGAGGTTGAAGGTGGAGCTCGGAGGAGATCTTATCTCCGACAGTCGAGGTCGAAGATGGAGCTCGGGGGAGATCTTATCTTCGATAGTCGAGGTTGAAGGAGATTTTATCTCCTATTGACATAGGCTCTGATGCTCGGGGGAGATCTTATCTCCAACAGCCGAGGTCGAAGGTGGAGCTCGAAGAAGATCTTATCTCCAACAGTCGAGATTGAAGGTAAAGCTTGGGAGAGATCTTATCTCCAGCAATTGAGATTGAAGTAGATCTTATCTCCTATTGACGTAGAAGCTGGGAGAAGATCTTATCTCCAACAGCCAAGGTCGAAGGAGATCTTATCTCCTATTAACGAAGGCTTTGAGGCTCGAAGGAGATCTTATCTCTAGCAGCGAGGTCGAAGGTGGAGCTTGGGAGAGATCTTATCTCCAGTAGTCGAGGTTGAAGATAGAGCTCGGGGGAGATCTTATCTTCTGTTGACGTAGAAGCTTGGGAGAGATCTTATCTCCAGCAGTCGAGGTTGAAGGTGAAGCTCGGGGGAGATCTTATCTCCAGCAGTCAAGGTTGAAGAAGATCTTATCTCCTATTGACGTAGACTTTGTAGCTCGAGGAAGATCTTATCTCCAGTAGCCGAGATTGAAGAAGGAGCTCGGAGGAGATCTTATCTCCAGCAGTCGAGATTGAAGGAGATCTTATCTCCTATTGACGTAGAAGCTCGAGGGAGATCTTATCTCCAACAGTCGAGATTGAAGAAGAAGCTCGGAGAAGATCTTAGCTCCAACAGCCGAGGTTGAAAAAAATCTTATCTCCAGCAGTCGAGATTGAAGAAGGAGCTCGAAGAAGATTTTATCTTCAGTAGCCGAGGTTGAAGGAGATCTTATCTCCTATTGACGTAGACTCCGGGGCTCAGAGGAGATCTTATCTCCAACGATCAAGATCGAAGGTGAAGTGATAGGAATGCGATGTTGTCGTTAAGACATCGTGTTTATCAGTTTAATCCGACTTCTTAAAATCATTGAAAATGCGTAGATAACAGTGAGTCGGGTCGAATCCACAGGGAAGGTAGTGTTTTTAGATTTAAAATCTTTGATTTTTGAAGAGAAAAAGAAGAGTTTTGAGATAAAAATAAAGTCGGAAAATAAAAAAAAAATGAAAATTAAAAGGTGCCAAAATTTAAACTTGGAACTAAGATCTATTAGTTAGATCTTAACATCTACTTGCAATAAAATAAAAAAAATAATTAAAGTGCAGAAATTAAATTACAATAAAAAGTAAGAAATTAAAATACAAAAATAAAATTTTTATTAATTAAAATTTTAGAATTTAAATACATAAAATTTAAAAATAAAAGAAAATAAAATAAAATAGCCTGATCTCTGATCTTGGATCGGCATTGGTAGAAAGATGGTGTAGAAGCTCGGCTCTTCTTCTCGGCATCCGTTGCTTCGAAGCAGCCTTTAACCCATAGCCTGGCTTTGTCCTGTACCAAGATTTTACCTTGATCGGAGATGTTGATTTCTGGAGGCTTAGGGTCCTTTTTATAGTACTAGGAGGGCTGGATATTTTTTTCTAAAGGCAATGTGGGACTAATGGCCTTTGCAATCATCAAAATACAAAAGAATTTGAGTAAAATTTGAATCAAAATAGCTCTGATATGTCTCTAATAAATCTGATAAAATCCATCCATTCAATAGGAATCCAACGATCCAAAAATCATCAAAATCGGATGTAGATCAACTCAGATCGGGTTGGATTAAATTCTGGCCATTGGATCGCGCTTCATAGAGGAAATCTGGCCGCAAATCATGTGCCTGAGAGTTTGATCGCCGTCGGGAGCTTTCTGGACCGTCGGATCATCGCCTGGATCGAGCGCTGCCATCCAATGGTGATCCGCGTGATGTTTGTAGCTGAATAAAATTCGGAAGCAACCACAGCCGTCCGATCCTGACCGCAAACAACCACATCCGTCCGATCGCGCAATCACTATTCCCATGGGCCGCGTAGACCGACCGCACCGCACACCGCAACCAATCAACGCCACTATTGCCGAGCGAAAAAGACTAAATTATCCTTGTGAGCCGCGATAAATTTTTGTAGACCCTTTAGGGGTCTAGGTCCACCACGTGGCAAGCTCTGATTCGTCGAATTTTGCTGAGCTGGCGGTCCACGCCTGGATCGTGAATTGGCTGATGGCTTTGATGGCTTGGCTTGGCTCGGTGGCTTGGCTTGGCTTGGTGGCTTGGCTTGGCTTGGTGGCTCGGCTTGCGGAGCCGACTGAGCCGTTTTCTTTTTTTATTTAATTTTTATTTATTTTATATTTTTAAAAATTCATATCTTTTTCATTTTAGCTCCATTTTACTTAAAATTTATTTCGTTGTGATCAAAAAAATGAGCTCTTTCTATTGATAATAAAATTTTATTTTTTAATTTTTAATTTTTATTATTATTTTTTAATTAATTTTTTAATTAATAAAAATATGAATTTTTCAAAAATTATATATAAATTGATTAATAATTTTTAAAAATTAATATAAATTAATTAATAAATTAATACTTTTATTGGTGAATTTATGATGCTTATCACACCCCCCAACTTAAGCTTTGCTCGTCCTCGAGTAAAGAAAGAATTTAGTTTTAAATATCTTTTAACTTTAGAGTTTCGAATTTTACCTAAGCAATTTTCAAAATGGCCATTGATATTCAGTAGAGCTTAAATGAGACATATCATTGGGGTATTAATACTTATCAATAGAAAAATTAAGTAAAGAACATTAAATTTTTCAGAACTTTTTCTAAATTATTCCACTTTTATCTCTGATTTGTCTAAACTTTCATATAGGCAGGTGTATTGCTACTTCCATCCTTCATTTATTAATTTTTATTTTCACATTGCCCACTTTTTGATGCGAATATCATTGCTTACTTAGGCAACGGGACCCGGTTACTCGGTGGGAAACCAATGTTTTTTTTTTTTTTTTTTTTTTTTTTTTAACGTTGTACCACTATTGAGTGTCTTAACTCCTTAAGCTTTCTATTTGATCCATGTAGCGAGTCTTGGGCCAATGACTCCCAAACCAGTTGGCTTTAGGGCACTAGGTATAGAATACCCCTCGGGCTTACTAGCTCGAATCAAATAGGCTACGAGTTAAGACTAGCTTTACAACGAGCTTCTTTGCCCTTCCCACCTTTTGACGCGAAACTCAATGCTTGCTTAGGCAAAGAGGCCCGGTTACTCAGTGAGAAGTACTTGGAAACTATTTTATTAAAATAAATTTTTATATGAAGAAACGTATAGTTACCCTACACAAGCCTATAAAAAGTAGACTTTTCTTTGATGCTAGTAGAAATAATTAGAAATGCTCCAAGAAAAAAATTTTTTATGTTCTGGACTTAACTCTTTATTGAATTTTCTTAATACTTGATTCCTCAATATCTCACAGATTCTCTGATCTGTGTATCAATTTTCTTTTAAAAATGCTTAGTTTAATTCGATTCTTAAGCATAATCAAGGTATCTAAATACTAAATACTAACTTTTTTGAGGACTTAAAATTTTAAAATTTTTTTATTTTTCTCTCCCCCCAACTTAATCGACATTGTCCTCAATGGAGAAGAAAAAATAAAGGATGTAATAAAGAACATGAAAGAATACACCTAACTCAGTATATTTTTAGGTCCAGCACATGCCTTTGAAAATTTGAGCTCTCCCTCCAACTTATTCAAATTATCCTAAAAAAAAATAAACTAAAAAGATAAATTAGATAAAAACTAAATATTGGGTTGCCTCCCAACAAGCGCTAAGTTTACCGTCTTCAGCCAGACACAATGTAGCTCACTATCCTGTGTCGAATATTGGATTGACAAATTCCAATGGTTTTGGATTGCCAATCTCAGAAAGTTGATTTATAATCCCATTATTGATATAATTCTTTGTTAATTTTAGGGATATAATTTATGATTCCATTCTCAGACCCATGTTTATTAAGAATTACTCCTATTTGTTCTTCTAAAATGCTCATGAATGGAGTTTTTGTATTAGGAGTTAAGTTTGATTCAATGGGTGCTGGAATGGTGACTAAAGGCGATTTTAATTCTGGAGGTAAATTAATGTGATCCTGCTTAAACAACTCCATTGACATTTCATTACATGCCTCTTTGATTTTTATAAGAAGAACCAGCTTCTAGGGTTGAAGGGAATAGGACATTAGGTTTATAAGTCTCGGGTAAATCATCTATTCTCTTTTTCCCTTATTTCTATCTCATTTAAACTGGAACTAGCATCAGTACTAATTCCTGGCTTGGGTTCTTCTATGTGGTTAGTCTCAGTACTAACCAGTTCCTCTAAATTTTTATTTTGGCTAGCATCAGTACTAGCCTCTCTCACCTGGTCTTGGTATGGGTCCATAAGAATCCTATAGCTTTTAAGTTCAGGAATTACTTTGGTATTCTCAAATTGGAGATTCTTAGATGAAACATTAGATTGATAATTTAATCCAGGTGGTTGGTGGTCATTAGGTGGGTTGTTTGAAATTGGTAGGTTCGGTAGTTGATCTAGTTCTCTCCTCATGTTAGACTCAACTAATTATCCTATTTGAGCTTCTAGTCTGGCGATAGATTGCTGTTGAGTTAGAATTAATTGTTGAAGTTGGTTAAATCTATCATCAGCTAGATTGGTCTGTTGAGGAGGTGGGTATGAAGGCTGATTATAATATGATGGCTGGTTAAACTGACTAGGCTGACCATTATTATAGGCATAATTTTGATAATTTTGCTCAAGTGAAATTTGGGTCTGAGCCTGAGTCTGTTGGGATGTCCAAGAAAAATTAAAGTTACTCCAATCTGAATTATATGAATTTGAAAATGGGTCATTAATCAATTTGGAGTATCCTTGAGCAGCTTGAACTTGTTCTTGGATAAAATATGGAAACTGTGCAGTCATAGGACATTCACTTACATGATGGGTTGGACTAGCACAGATTGAATAATCTCCTGATAATTAGAAGATGATGTGAATTGTGCAGGAGATTGTTGACCTAGGGTTAGGAGTTGATCTATTTTCTGAGCAAGAAGGTCAACTTTATCCTAATTTTTGGACTATTAGGTTCATATTAGCCATTTGATTATTATGGTTTAATGTGAATCAACCATTCAATTAAGTTCAACTAGAATCAGGTAAAAGTAATTTTCTACCATATATGTATTAGTGCAACCCTAATGTATTGGTTCAAATAAAAATTTTAGAATTTTTTTATTATTTTTTTATTATTATTTTATTATATTAAAGATTAATTATTTTATTTATTAATTTTAAGTTTAATTTATTTTTTTTAAATATTTTTTAGTTAGTTAAATTTAATTTTTATTTTATTTTATTTTATTTTTTTAGAGGAGAAAGGAAAAAAGAAAGAAAGAAAAGTTCTAAAGAAGAGGTCCTAAGGAGTCCTAGAACTAAGAAGAAAGAGAAGAATTAGGTTTAATTAGGTTTGATGTTGGTTAGCAATCAAGTTGGTCAATCAATCCTGACTAAGGGTTATCCTAGATCTAGACAGCTCCTAACTGCCAAGGTCACCTTCAAGCCCTCCAAGTGTAGGATTAGCCAATCAACTAGCCAGGTAAGTGTAAGGTCGGTGGGAGTCCCCCCGTTGCTTGCCTTAGACACCAATTGTGCTTGGCCAGGTAAGCGAACGGAACCAATTAGAAACCACCTTCCTTCGGGCCCAATCGTCCCTGAACCACTTTCCTAGACACCAGTCAAATTGACTTATCCTAACCCGGTTCAACTCTTAGGATTCCTTATCCTATTGAGCTCGAGTTCCTAGGGTTGATGTCTAATTGATTTTAAAATTAAAGGCTTAGGTCAATGCAGGATGTTGGTTGGTTGTTTGTGGGCTAAGGAAGGGTGATCAAATCCCCACCTTATCTTGTTTAATTGGGTTGTGCCCTTAATTTGATTTAATATGAATATGCACGAAAAAAAAAAATTCAATCAAAGGGTTCTTATGCAATTTAAACTAGATGCATGCAACTAATTGAATTCTGAAAGGCTTACCTTGCCTCCAGCAATCACCAAAAAAAAAAAAATAAAAATAAAAATAAAACTAATATGATGCATGCTCTAAGCAGTTAGGGTTTCTAATCTTATCATGAGGCTTTTAATTAGGTTTAAATGAAATATTTTTTTAAATTAATTTAAAAATAAAATAAATAAATAAATAAATAAAAAGGAAAGAGGACTAGGGTTAGGATTGATCTCACCAAAATTTGATGCTTTCTTCGTTTTCTCTTTTTTTTTCTACAAAATAAATAAAAAAAATTAGTAAGCAATATTAAAAAAATATAATTAATTTATTTAAAAAAAAAATCAAAGAAATCAAAGAAAAAAAAATAGCATCTATTCCTTCCCCGGCAACGGCGCCAAAAACTTGATAGGAATGCGATGTTGTCGTTAAGACACCGTGTTTATCAGTTTAATCCGACTTCTTAAAATCATTAAAAATGCGTAGATAGCAGTGAGTCGGGTCGAATCCACAGGGAAGGTAGTGTTTTTAGATTTGAAATCTTTGATTTTTGAAAAAGAAAAAAAGAAGAGTTTTTGAGATCAAAAGTGAAGTCGAAAAAATAAAAAAAAAAAAATTAAAAGGTGCAGGAAATTTAAACTTGGTACTAAGATCTATTAGTTAGATCTTAGCATCTACTTGCAATAAAATAAAAAGTAATAATTAAAGTGCAGAAATTAAATTACAATAAAAATAAAAAGTAAGAAATTAAAATGCAAAAATAAAATTTTTATTAATTAAAATTTTAGAATTTAAATACATAAAATTTAAAAAGAAAAGAAAATAAAATAAAATAGCCTGATCTCTGATCTTGGATCGGCATTGGCAGAAAGATGGTGTAGAAGCTCGGCTCTTCTTCTCGGCACCCGTTGCTTCGAAGCAGCCTTTAACCCATAGCCTGGCTTCGCCCTGTACCAAAGCTTCACCTTGATCGGAGATGTTGATTTCTTGGAGGGCCTGGGGTCCTTTTTATAGAGCTAGGAGGGCTGGATATTTTTTTCTAAAGGCAATGTGGGACTAATGGCCTTTGTAATCATCAAAATATAAAAGAAATTTGGATAAAATTTGAATCAAAATAGCTCTGATATGATCTCTGATAAATCTGATAAAATCCAGCCATTCAATAGGAATCCAACGGTCCAAAAATCATCAAAATCGGATGCAGATCAACTCAGATCGGGTCGGATTAAATTCTGGCCGTTGGATCGCGCTTCATGGAGGAAATCTGGCCGCAAATCATGCGCTTGAGAGTTTGATCACCGTCGGGAGCTTTCTGGACCGTCGGATCATCGCCTGGATCGAGCGCTGCCATCCGATGGTGATCCGCGTGATGTCTGTAGCTGAATAAAATTCGGAAGCAACCACAGCCGTCCGATCCTGACCGCAAACAACCACATCCGTCCGATCGCGCAATCACTGTTCCCATGGACCGCGTAGACCGGCCGCACCGCACACCGCAACCAATCAGCGCCACTGTTGCCGAGCGAAAAGACTAAATTACCCTTGTGAGCCGCGATAAATTTCTGTAGACCCTTTAGGGGTCTAGGTCCACCACGTGGCAAGCTCTGATTCGCCGGATTTTTGCTGAGCTGGCGGTCCACGCCTGGATCGTGGACCGGCTGATGGCTTCAATGGCTGAGTCGGCTTTGATGGCTTGGCTTGGCTTGGTGGCTCGGCTTGCGGAGCCGGCTGAGCCATTTTCTTTTTTATTTAATTTTTATTTATTTTATATTTTTAAAAATTCATATCTTTTCCATTTTAGCTCCGTTTTACTTGAAATTTATTTCGTTGTGATCAAAAAAATGAGCTCTTTCTATTGATAATAAAATTTTATTTTTTAATTTTTATTAATTTTTATTATTTTTTAATTAATTTTTTAATTAATAAAAATATGAATTTTTTAAAAATTATATATAAATTGATTAGTAATTCTTAAAAATTAATATAAATTAATTAATAAATTAATACTTTTATTGATGAATTTATGATGCTTATCATGAAGCTCGGGAGAGATCTTATCTCCAACGATTGAGGTTGATCGAGAACTCGAGTCGGAAGATCTTATCTCCAGCGGTGAATGAAGGTCTATCTTGTTGTCGACACAATGGGCCTTGTTAAGCTTTTTCTTTCGTTCTTGACTAAACAACCTTCGACTTTGCTCACGTTAGGATGAGATTTTTCTCCTATTTTTAATGAGCTGTGGGGATACATAAGGGCCATTGTCAGGGCCTCTTCTTCCATCTCATTTAAAATGAACGAGGCCTTCGACTTTGCTCGCATTAAGGATGAGGTTCTCCTTCTATTTCCTAATGGACTGTGGGGGCACATAAGGATCATTGTCAGGGCCTCTCCCCCCATCTCGTCTAAAATGAATGAGACCTTCGACTTTGCTCTACGTTAGGACGAGGTTCTCCTCCTGTTCCTAATGGACTGTGGGCACATAAGGGCCATTGTTAGAGCCTCTCCCTCCATCTCGTCTAAAATGAATGAGGCCTTCGACTTTGCTCACATTAGGACGAGGTTCTCCTCCTATTTCTAACGGACTGTGGGGCATATAAGGGCCATTGTCAGGGCTCTCCCCCATCTCATCTAAAATGAATGAGGTCTTTCGACTTGCTTATGTCAGATGAGGTTCTCCTCATGTTCTTAACATGGCCACTATTGATTGCTTCTTCCTATCATCAGATAGTTTTTGCACCGAGAAAAATAATTGTTGAAATGAAGAATTTTATTGAAGAAAAATTATCAACAGTACATTCCGATTTTCTAGTCTCAGGGTCATGGGGCGTTGTTCCTCCGAGCTTTCTTCAAATGGTAAGTTCGGGCCGGATGACCTCCTCTATTTATGCTGGTCCTTCTCAATTTGAGCAAGCTTCTCTTGGCTTTGACTGGAGATGATGGCTCGTCGAAGTACCAAGCCCCTCAGAGATAGCATTGATGATGCCGAAAGGCGGCCGA
>QRFJ01000565.1:42352-91452 GCA_006176705.1 Cocos nucifera
TTTATCAGTTTAATTCAACTTCTTAAAATAATTAAAAATACATAGATAGCAGTAAGTCAGGTCGAATCCATAGGGATGGTAGTATTTTTAGATTTGAAATCTTTGATTTTCTTAAAAAAAAGGAAAAAAATTTGAAAATAGAATTTGAAGTCAGAAATTAAAAATTAAAATTAAGAAGTGGAAAATAAATTATGTAGAAAAATAAACTTGGTACTAAGATCTACTAATTAGATCTTAGCATCTACTTATGGTAAAATAAAGAATAATAATTAAAGTGCAGTAATTAAATTACAATAGAAATAAAAAGCTAAAATTAAAGTACAAAAAATAAAATTTATATTAATTAAAATTTTAGAATTTAAATACATAGAATTTAAAAAGAAAAAAAAATAAAATAAAATAGCATGATCTCTGATCTTGGATCAGCATGGATGGAAAGATGGTGTAGAAGCTCAGCTTTTTCTCTCAGCACTAGTTGCCTCGAAGCAGCCATTAACCTAGAGCCTGGCTTCACCCTATACCAAAGCTTCATCTTGACTGGAGATATCGATTTTTAGAGGCCTGGGGTCCTTTTCATAAAGCTAGGAGGACTGAAGAGTTTTCTTCTGGGCAATGTGGGACTAAGGAGCTCTTTGATCATCAAAATATGGAGAAATCTAAGTAAAAATTAGATTAAAAGGAGTCCTGGTTGAATTCTACTACCCTGGATAAAATCTGGCCATTCAATAGAAATCCAATGGACCAAAAATCATCAAAATTGGATGCATATCGACCTAGATCAGGTCGGATTAAATTCTAGCCATCCGATTAAGTTAATCAGGAGAGAATCTGGCCGTTGGATTGAGTTTGAGGAAATGAATGTTTTAATCAAGTCAGGAGCTTCTTGGACCGTTGGATCTTCATCGGCTTATTTTTTGGCCAATGGATCGCACCAGATCGCTGATGGAATTCAAGTCAAATCCAAAAATAACCACCACCATTCGATCTTAACCGCAATCAACCGCAGCCATCTGATCATGCAATTAACTGTTCCCATGGATCATGTAGACCAACCGTACCGCATACATCATAGCCAATCAGCGCTCTTGTCATGCCGAGTGAAAAGACCAAAATGCCATATGAGTCATGATAGATTTTCTGTAAGATCCTTTAAGGGTCTAGGTCCCACCACGTGTCGTAAGCTCATAATTCGTCGGATGTCTACTGAGCTGGCAGTGCATGCCTGGATTCGTGGACGACTGATGGCTCAACGGCTGAGTCGGCTTTGATGGCTAAGTCGGCTTGGCTTGGCGGCTTCGGCTTGCGGAGCCGGACTGAGCCATTTTCCTTTTTTATTTAATTTTTATTTATTTTATTTTCAAAAATTCATATCTTTTCATTGCTCTGTTTTCTGAATTTATTCGTGTGATCAAAAAATGACTCTTCTTTGATAATAAAATTTATATAATTTTATTTTTTTAATTAATTTTTTTAATTAATAAAAAATGAATTTTTTAAAATTAAAAATAAATTTTAATAATAATTTATATCATTTTATTGAAGCTCGGGAGAGATCTTATCTCCAGTCGAGGTTGAAGGAGATCTTATCTCCTATTGACGTAGACGTTGAAGCTCGGGAAGATCTTATCTCAGCAGTCGAGGTTGAAGGAGATCTTATCTCTTCTTATTCTTCGAAGAACTTTGCTCACGTTAGGAGATCTTATCTTCCTAACGGGCTGTGGGGATACATAAGGGCCATTGTCAGGGCCTCTCCCATCTCATCGTCTAAAATGAACGAGGCCTTCGACTTTGCTCGCATTAGGATGAGGTTCTCCTCCTATTTCTAATGGGCTGTAGGGGCACATAAGGGACCATTGTCAGGGCCTCTCCCTCATCTCGTCTAAAATGAATGAGGCCTTCGACTTTGCTCACGTTAGGATGAGGTTCTCCTCCTATTCCTAACGGGACTGTGGGGGCACATAAGGGCCATTGTCAGGGCCTCTCCCTCCATCTCGTCTAAAATGAATGAGGCCTTCGACTTTGCTCACGTTAGGATGAGGTTCTCCTCCTATTCCTAACGGACTGTAGGGGCACATAAGGGCCATTGTCAGGGCCTCTCCTCCTCATCTCATCTAAAATGAACGAGGCCTTCGACTTGCTCATGTTAGGATGAGGTTCTCCTCTGTTCCTAACATGGCCACTATTGATTGCTTCTTTCTCTGTCATCACATAGTTTTTGCACCAAGAAATAATAATATTGAAATGAAGGAGTTTTATTGAAGAAAAATTACTGGTAGTACATTCTCAGATTTTCTGAATTCTCAAGGTCGTGGGAGCGTTGTTCCTCCGAGCTTCTTCAGGCGATAAGTTTCGGGCCGGACGACCTCTCTCTATTTTATGGGCCTTCCAATTTGGAGCAAGCTTTCTCTTGGCTTTGAGGCTGGAGATGGTGGCTCGTCGAAGTACTAAGCCTCCTCAGAGGTAGCATTGATGATGCCGAAAGGCGGCCGACCTCCTTATTGCTCTTCCATCATTGGTGGTTCTGGCTATGGCGGTGCCCTTGGCTTGCTTTAGATCGACGTCTGTGGAGCATTGAAGGGGGTGTAGTTGTGAAACCTTCTGGAGGAAACTTCTTCACACCCTTCCATTGGGGCTTCCTTAACGACGAGCTCGAGGAGGAGTTTGGGCTCATTTGCACTTGGGGGGAGGGTCCGTGAGCATGGCCGAGCTTCATTCGGCCCTCTTATGAAATCTCCTAGGGGAGAACTTCATGCCCTTTTATCGGGGCTTCTTTGATGATGAGCTCAAAGGAGAGTTCGACCTCACTTGCGCTCGGGGGAGGGTCCATGAGCGCGGTCGAACTTTATTTCGTCCTCCTACAAAATCTCATGGGGGAGAACTTCATGCCCTTTTGTCGAAACTTCTTTGATGACGAGCTCGAGGGAGGAGTTCAGCCTCGCTTGCGCTCGAGAAGAGCCCATGAGCGCAGTCAAACTTCATTCCATCCTCCTACGAAACCTCCTGGGGGAGAAACTTCATGCCCTTTTTGTCGGGGCTTCTTTGATGACGAGCTCGAAGGGGAGTTCGACCTCACTTGCACTCGGGGGGAGATCCGTAAGCATGGTCGAACTTCATTTTGTCCTCCTACGAAACCTCTTGGGGTAGAACTTCGTGCTCTTTTATCGGAACTTTTTTGATGATGAGCTCGAGGGGGAGTTCGGCCTCGTTTGCACTCGAAGGAAGGCCGTGAGCATGGCCGAACTTCATTCCGCCCTCCTATGAAACCTCCTGGGGAAGAACTTCATATCCTTTTATCGGAGCTTTCTTGATGATGAGCTCAAGGAAGAGTTCGACCTCGCTTGCGCTCGGAGGGAGGCCGTGAGCATGGTCGAACTTCATTTCATCCTCCTATGAAATCTCCTAGGAGAGAACTTCATGTTCTTTTATCGGAGCTTCCTTGATGACGAGCTCGAGGGGGAGTTCGGCCTTGCTTGCACTTGGAAGGAGGCTGTGAGCATGGTCGAACTTCATTCCATCCTCCTATGAAACCTCCTGAGGGAGAACTTCGTGCCCTTTTGTCGGGGCTTCCTTGATGACAAGCTTGAGGGAGAGTTCGGCTTTGCTTGCGCTCGGAGGAAGGCCATGAGCACGATCGAACTTCATTCCACCCTCCTATGAAATCTCCTGAGGAAAGAACTTCTGCTCTCTATTTCTCTTTCGAAGGAGAATCATGATCCTGAAGCAAAGATCCTCTGCTCTCTTTTTCTCCTTTTCTAAGGGACGACGGGATATGCTAGCCAAAGTGCTCCTTCCTTGGGATCGATTTTCTGATATTCTGATGGTAAATTTTTCTGATGGAACCACCACTAGAGATTGCCGCATGGCCTGCACCATTCTCGGTGAGGCTCTGAACCCACTGCATCAGTAGGTTAAACTGCTTCGAATCTATCATGATCGTCGGTGGAGGAGGTTGAAGCACCGACGATGGAGCAGGGAATAGACAAATCTGGCCTCAGATCTGATGACAGAAGTGGTAGATCTTCAGATAGTCACCTCTCTTTGGAGATATTTCTTCGAGATTGAGGAGAGAGGATGAAGATGAACCTTGAAGAAGAAGATCCACAGGATCGACTGAGCACTCCTTTAAGAATAAGGATACCTAAAAAATAGAGGGTCCTTTCCTCTAGCGCCAATTCTGTTGGTGCAGAATCTGGTTGACGTCGGAACGAGCTGGAGTTGAGGAAGGAGAGGTCGCCGTCGTGATGATCTGCAAAATAAAGTTTCCATCCGGAGTCGGTGGTGGTGGCTCTGGCAGGACCCTCCGACGATCAAGTCAGCTCTTTCTGACTAATAGAAATGGAGTGCTCAGGCAAGAGTTCGATGGAGTTTAGAGGGAAAGAAAAGAGCTTAGAGCTTAGAGAAAACGTATCTGGAGGGTCTCTTTTTATAGGCGGAGCTTAATTGATGGTGACAGCTGTAGCTATCTGATAGCAAGCTGTTCGAGGTCTGATGGAGTTCGGTATGGAGAGGAAGGTATCATCAGACTGATAGTGACAGCCATACCATCCAGTAGTGGGTCGCTCGAGGCCTGATGGAGTCTGTCACGAAGGGGGACGCCGTCTATAGCATCACCTATAGCAGACTGATGGTGATCGTTCATTGAAATTTAATAGCCATAGTTCGAAGAAAGCAGACGTTGGTTGATGAAGAATCCTGATATATATCAATTCTAGAAGAGTTCGGACTTTCAAAGAAAATACAGCTAGAGAAGATCATCCGGGAGGAACGTTAGTTGAAGGAGAGGTCCAAAAGGAGTTCAGCTTCTGAAGGAGTTCGATCGAAGAAAAAATTCAGAAGGAGTTCGGCTTCCATAGAAGTTCGACTAAAGAAGGAGTGCGGTGGGAGTTCGGCTCCCATAGGAGTCCGACTGAAGGAGGAGCCCGAAAGGAGTTCAGCTCCTATAGGAGTCCGATTGAAGGAGGAGTGTGGAGAAAGTTCGACTTCCATAGAAGTTCGACTGAAGGAGGAGTCTGGAAGGAGTTTGGCTGCTGAAGAAGTCCGACTGAAGAAAAGATCTGAAAGAAGTTTCGGCTCCCATAGGAGTCTGACTGAAGGAGTGTGGAGAAAATTTGGCTTCTGTAGGAGTCTGATCGAAGGAGGAGCCCGAAAGGAGTTCGGCTCCTATAGGAGTCTGATTGAAAGAGTTCGAAAGGAGTTCGACTTTCGTAGGAGTCTGACTAAAGAAAAGATCCGAAAGAAGTTCGACTCCCATAGGAGTCTAACTAAAGAAGAAGTTCAGAGGAGGTTCGGCTCCCATAGGAGTCTGACTGAAGAGGAGATCCAAAAGGAGTTCGGCTCTCATAGGAGTTCGACTGAAGCAAAGATCCGAAAGGAGTTCGACTTTCGTAGGAGTCCAATCGAAGGAGATGTCTGGGAGAAGTTTGGATCCTGAGGAAGCCCAACTGAAGGAGAAGTCTGGAAGGAGTCCGGCTCCTGAAGAGTTCGGCAGAAATTCGATCGTTGAAAAAGTTCGACTGAAGCTCGACCGCTGAGAAGTTCGGTCGGTTGAAGAAATTCGACTGGGGTTCGATCGCTAAGAAGTTCGATTGGGTTCGACCGCTGGAGGAGTTTGGCCACTGAATGAGTTCGGCTGCTGGGGAGAAAATTTTCGATTGAAGCTCTTTCGTGATTACCAACTGCATTAGACTAAGCATCAGACTGGATTTCGGCAGGAGCGGGGTTTATCCCCAACAACTATGTAGGAATACATGTAGTTCCTTGCTACACATTGTTTAATGCATACAATCTTTATGATGTTTAATTCTCTGATGTCTATCTATTATAATCATAAACTATTATCTATGATAGTCGATGCAAGACTCTGAGGCTTCTTTTAAAATCTGACAAAATCAATCTTAATTATCATCATTCTTTATATCAACAACAACGTATACTATAGAAAATATATCATCATTCGCATCTTTTTTTGTAGCACTAAGTAAAACTTCTCGATCCTTATATTTAATAAATATTGCATTCATGAATATTGTAGGTCTAAAACCTTTTATGAAATAATTGATTGAGGCTTTAAATAAAATAAATAGATATTTGAATCAATCTTTGAGGATTTTATACTCCGCTATACTGCCAGGATCGGTCTAAAGAATGGCATCGCACTACCATCATATCCATTCATAAGATGCTGACCTTTGACCATACAACTCCTTGATAGTGAACTTTTTCCTATGCCATGCTAGATGATATGGCAATTCTACACTATATTCATGATGAATATCCTTTACAATATCACCTAGCTTATATAAAACATATCTTGAAGTTTTTTCTTCATAATATTTGAAATCCAATGCTTTGAAGCCTTAGGATAAGATCGAACTTGTAACCCTACTCTGCATGTATGTTCAATGTTCACTATTTTAATTGCAAACTTATCATGATTCTCAATGTGAGAAGCATATATGGATACACCATCCACATCTTTTATATGCACACTTGACAGTCATGATGATCATTCTTCACAAACATAAAATCCCTATAATTTGCAATATAGAAGTTGTAAATTGTATCATAAAGGATTTCGACATCCTTGGATTTTTGACCTACACCTTTTATAAAGCTCTTCCAAGAATCCCACATATTTATTGGATTTTGTTCATCTTTGATTATAGCTCTTATTTCTTCGATAATTCATACGAAATTACTCGTACCGACAAATAAGAAAAAATGAGATTAATTACTCTTCTGACCATTTTTACAATAATATGTATGTTTAACATTTTGGGATGGGCCTATCCTTGCAATATAAAAGATCATTCTTTCAATATATATTACCAATCGATTTTGCACTTATACATAGATCATAATTATCTACATTCATGCTACAACTATATATAAATTCATAAATAGACTAAATAAAAATAAGAATACTAAAATAAACTATAAATAAATTGTGTATTACCTCATATTTTTTTTATCATGTTAGGCGATTTAGTCACGGATACAGAATGAGATACAACCATGTCAATTATCATAGCTTATAATTTGAGATGTATTTCATACATATTTCTAACATCTTTATCTGCCTTAAACCTAACAAGCTTTCTCGAATTATTAGAAATATGAAATTTTATATCTACCATTGAAGGGGATAGATGCTTCTATCTCTCATTGAAAATGTAATTGAGAATTATCTTGTGAGATTGAAATGATGTGGGCTTCGCTACCATAAGAGCACACAGCCGTAAAAATGAAATTTTTAAAGTGATTGTTAGAAAAGTAGATGAGGTCGTTTAAAAAACAGATTTTATTCTAAGGGTTTCTTTTCCATAAGAATGAATATCCCATGAAAACTTGTGCTACATATTTTTTAAAGAGACAATAAAAGGAGAATATATTCAAACAAGAAGAAAGGTTTTAGGGTTTGGAGAAATCAAACAAATAGGAAGAACTATATTAGGGGTGGAGGAGAGACGTAGGATGAATTATAAGAAAATTATGACAACCTAAATCTTAGTATCATGATCATCATAACAGTCTTCAATTTGAATCAAATAGGATTTTTGAAAGTCAAGAAGAACACCCAAATGGATAACTTCAGCATATGTGAAGGATGTCGGATTTTTGCGATGCAAGAGGAAATGGTATTTTTCGATCTTATGGAGAGGGATTTTACGTTGCAATATGATGTTGGAACGAAGGAATAGGATCATTTCCAACATGGGATGTGGTCGAAGGTTAGGTTAGGTATTTTTAAAATAAAATCGTGTCAAATACATGTATTGTTATGGCAATATGATAGGAAGGGACCAGGCATCATAATTGGAATCAACGAGGATTCTTCATCATAGCCTAATGTGTCATTCTCGTGAAATGATATGGCTGCTGCTTTTCCCCATAATTTTTTTATTTATTATTTTATTTTATTTATGGGCTTGGGTCTGCACATGGGTTTGGTAAAACGAAATGAATTGTTTATGGCGGTTGAACTTGCCATGATTGAATCTGGCAAGATTTTTAATTTTTTTAACATTATTCTATACTTTTATCGTCTATTATTAATGTTGTAATGAAGCAAGCAATTTATCATTATAATATTAGATAAAATATACATGGCTTATAATGGACAATTCATATACATACCTAGCATGAGGCCCCAATAAGAAGGCAGTCTTATGGAGATGGATAAATTTGAGCCGATCGAGACCAAAGAGGACTGTCAATCTCGTAGATTAACTATATATCATTTTATATTAATTATATATCATATTGGATTAACTATGTACCATATTAAATTAACATATTTGCTTGATTCAAAATTATCAAATACATTTTCTATATTAATTGTGTATAAGATCATACTAACCTATGTCATATTATGTTAACTGTATATCATATTGTATTAACTATTTACTATTTTATATTAATAGTGAAACATGCTAGATTAATCATGCATTATGGTACCTTAATTATGTACCATATTATATTATCTCGACGTCGAGATTGTGGAGATGGGTGCATGTAGATAGGGTGAAATTGGAAGGGGATGTTGAGGTGCTCGGCATCACAAAAAGGCGCATGGTTGTGACATTGAGGAATTCCTTTTGGTCGTGGACAGTGGTGAGGTAGAGGTGGGGCGGCCCCTTTGGGTGAGCACGGAGGGCTTAGAGGAGGGTAGCCCACTAGGCGGCATTGAAGGCGGCACCATCAGGGTCAACGATGTGGACCACGCGCTCTCCCTCAAGGCCTATTTGGAAATGAGGAAGGCGAGATGAATGAAGGGGCAGAGGTCAAAGAAGTGGCAATAGATAAGAAGGGCTTCGAGAGTCAGCCGGGTCGACACTGCCAATAGAGGGTGGAGGGCATAGTAGAGGCCCCACTAAGAGTGAAGGACATGATGGGTGAGGTTCTCCATGAAGTTGGATGTGATGCGCTGCATGGTGTCATCGTCGACAGCAATAAGAAGTGAGATATGCTCGAAAAACATATTGGTGTGCTTGAGTTGGCCGATGGTGACGTAGTTGGTGCAGTTGAGGAGGAGATGGATGAAATATAGCTTCCTCTCATCGGACTTCGGCTCTTGTAGTGACGGCATCGGTCACGCTACCAGCAAGAGGGACATCAATGAGAAGAAATGGATTGAAAAGAAGGAAGGTTTTGAAAGAGCTAATGACAAGTGCGAAGTATTTATTTGGATGGATTATACTAGTATGGTGGGTATTTTTTTTTGGATATATGCCACTACACATAGTTAATGTAAAACGACCGTGTGGAAGGGGGAGAAGAAATATGTAGGATATTTTTATCCTTTAGAGATTAAAAATTAAAAGAGTATTTTTCTGTGGACTGGTAGTTATAAAATTGCTTCATAGGAATTAAAAATTAAGGCCTAGTCAACAGATGGACCGGCCATTAATTTCCTCTAATTTATTTCAATAATGTATCACCACGCATACTTCCAAAGGGATGGCTTTGGTGATGATGGATGCGATTGGTTGCATGCAAGACTTTGTGTTGCGTGAGGTTCAAAAGCATCACATCAGATATTCGACACTACCTTTTTAGCTAGATTACCAAATAGGGGCATAAAGCTAAGTTATTTTATGGTATGTATCTTGACACGTAGTCAACATACATTCAAGATTATAACAAGGTTAGTGCTAAAACTATGAATCTTTGGACCATGACACCCTCTTCTTCTAGTTATTGGCTGTTTTAAGTAGTTCAAATTTACATCAAATTCAACAACCACAACTCTCTCTCTCTATCACATTGCATTCTAGCCAGCAGCTGTTAGCCGACTGGCTCCATTAGCTTACTTTGCACATATTTCTAATATCTCCAAGAAGAAAATAAAAAAAAAAAAGATAAAATCCAAACAAATTAAGATGACATCCATGGGCCATCAAACCATAAGAATTTAACCACATCAAATGTAGAGGTCTGGTGCAAGGCATGGACTAACCGCTGCCCTTAGGGGCACAGTCTAAAGTTGTGAATTGTATTATAAAGGATTTCAACACCATAAAGGATTTCAACGTTCTTAAATTCTTGGCCCACACCCTCTATAGAGCTCTTCTAAGCATCCAACATATTTTTTGAACTTGATTCATTTTCAATTACAGCTCTTGTTTCTTCGATAACTCAAATGAAATTATTTAAGCCAACAAATGAGAAAAAATGAGATGAATCACTCTTCTGACCATTTTTATAACAACATGTACGTCCAATATTCTAGGATGGGTCTATTTTTACAATATAAAAAGATCATTCTCTCAACATATTACCAACCAATTTTGCACTTATACATAGATCATAATTATCTATATTCATGTCGCAACATATATAAATTCACAAATGGACTAACTAAAAATAAGAATACTATAATAAATTATAAATAAATTATGTATTACCTCATATTGATTATCACGTTAGATGATTCAGTCATAGATACAGATGAGATATAGCTATATCAATTATTACAGCTTTTAACTTAAGATGTATTTCATACATATTCATTGTTGAGAAAAATACCTCGAGATTTGATTCATAATAAGCTTAGAACAAGATCCAGGACAACGAACAAAGTGAACGAGTTCAAGAACAATCCAAATAGAGTCCAGATGGAGAAGATATATACGAAAGAAGGTTGAAATGGGACAGCACGGCCATTGGGCCCATCGAAGGAGCCCATAAGTGGTGCCGGCTGGCAGCGGTATGGCCCAAGCTGGCAGCACATAGTGATGCTGGGCCAGCCAGGTGCACGAGCATGCACGGGCCGCATAGGAGCAGGTCGTGTAGGAGCCAAGCCTGCACGGTCCATCATGGATCTTTGATCCACAGCAGCCTACATGGACTGGTATTCTGATTTTTAGCTATTTCACATGGTCCATGACACTATTTCATGGACCAATCATGATCTGATGGCTCTGATTCAAGTCGGTCGTAATCGGATGGCTGGGACTTTGATCTGGCATGATAGGCTATCTTTTAAAGTGATATGATGGTTAGGAAAGCTTCCAATCATGATTGGATTCTTGAGAATAAATCTAAACTTGATTAGAAAGCTGTGTGCATGATCCAACAGCCTAGGAGGGAGCCGATCATGATCAGACGATTCAGAATCGATCTCGAGGGTGTTTGGGATTGGATTTTCTATCGAAACATTATTTTAGGATTTTTGGAGTCTATATAACTTCGATTGATGAATCGTTTGTTACGTCAAAAAGCTGGTGATATTCTAGAGATGTCAAGAAGCTTTTTGAGAAATTTTAGAGATCTATTATCAGAATTTTAGGATTTCTTATTGAGAGATTTTTGTATAAGGATTGAGTGGTAAGTTTCTCTTATATTTGTTTGATTTTCTTTCTCTTATAGTAAAGTTTGTACGCTCCATGGAGGTAGACCTTGGTCTAATCCATGTATATTTGATTGTGTGCTCTCTTATCTTGTATTCTTCTTTCTTTCTCTTATGGTATCCATACATGATCAAGTGTAATGCAAGTGGTATCAAGAAGATCCTGTGGTTGTGATATCTTAGTCAGACTTTCATAATAATCGGTATTAGAGTGAGTTGATACCATAATAATTGATATCAGAGCCAGACGATATCAATGTACGTGGTTGTTCAGAACATGATGGTGTTGATCAAGATCAAAGAAGATGAAGAAGATAAGCACAATCAAGATGGAGATCAGTCGGTTTAATGAGAAGAGCATTTTCTCTTTATGGCAAGCGAGAGTGAAGAACGTGCTCATCCAATATGGTTTGATCAATGCTCTCTTGAATGAAAAAAAGTCAGACATCATAGAGGAGAGAACCTAGGAGCGGCTATAGATATAGATGGTGAGTACCATCCATATGTACCTAGTGGATGAGGTGGTGATCCATGTACTTGGCGAAATTTTTTCAACGGTGCTGTTGTCGAAGCTCGAGGAGTTATACATGATGAAGTTCCTCATCAATACCCTCTTTCTTTAAAGGCAATTCTATTAGCTGTAGATGATCAAGGGACAGAGTGTGCAGGAGCATCTCAACCACTTTTTGAAGATTCTCATTGATTTTCTTAGTGTAGGTGAGAAGATTAAGGAGAAGACTAGGATATTGGTCTTGCTAGCATCGCTTTCTTCTTTGTATGAGTTCTTGGTGACTGCTCTTCTAGTGAAAAAGAGCACCATCAAGATGGACGAGATCACTATGATAATTCTCCAGAATAAGATTTTCAGAAGGAAGAATCTAGCTTCGAGATCAGATAATGGTAGCTCAGCTTTAACGATTTCTGAAGGAGCAGATGGTAGCAGATGGAGCGAATCGCAAAAAGGATGATCCAGGTCTAAGATAAGAGATTCTAGCATGATCAGATGCTACCGAAGCGACGAATTGGAACATCATGTCAGAGATTGCTCATAACTCAGAAATCAGATGAGGGCTATTATGGTGATGGCTAGTAGCAATACAGAAGATAGTGATGATGACCTTTTGGTTATTGATGAGATATCTACTTCTTTCTTCTAGTGGATTATGGATTCTACTTATTTTCATCATGTATGTTGAGAAAAAAATTATTTGACTCTCTGGAGATCAGTGAGGATACTGTATTTCTACCAGATAGATCGAGCTATGAGATCAAAGGCAGTGGAACGATCAGCATGAAGCTCCATGATGGAATAGTAAAGAAGTTGAATGAGGTCTAATATATATCCAGCTTTAAGAAGAATCTAATTTTACTAAGCAGACTAGATTTGACCGACTTCAGATAGAAAGTTGATGGAAGAATCCTGAAGGTCATGTACGGCAGTAGAGTGGTGATAAGAGAAAGAAAGTATGGAGGATACTACTTCATGGTGGGGAGCCTAGTGCGAGGTGGAGCTTCAGGTGAAGGTGGATCAAATATGAGATGGAAGACTTAGAAGGATGAGATGCGACATCGCAGAGTGAAGTTTCTATTGCCACAAGAAGCTACCTCGAGCAGATCTCAGATTAGAGTGGACATAGTCCATGATGGAGGTAGGATCGAGCGGCCTAGCTCAACTTCCACGTTGACCCAACCATAAGACAACAGACATGCTCATGGGTGTGGGGGCGAGATGGGTCACATGCTCTTAGAGAAAAGTAAAGATCAAATATCGAGTTAAGATGAAGATTGTTGAGAAAAATATCTCAAAATTTGATTCATAATAAGCCTAGAACGAGATCCAAGATGATGGATGAGTCCAACGAGCCCTAGAACAGTCAAAACGGAGTCTAGATGGAGAAGATACATGCAAAAGAAGGTTGGAACGAGATAGCATGACCGTCGGGCCTGTCGGAGGGGCCCCTAGGTGGTGCCAGCCGGCGGTGGCATGGCCTAGGCCGGCAGCATGCGATGGCACTAGGCCAGCTGGGCACTGGGCTGGCCAGGCATGCAAGCGCACGTGGGGGCGCGCGTGGGCTGCATGGGAGCAGGCTGCATAGGAGCCAAGCCCATGCAGTCCATCGTGGACTATCCACAGTAGCCTATGTGGATCGGGATTCTAATTTCTAGTCATTTCATGTAGTTTACGACACTGTTCCATGAACCGATCATGATTTGATGGCTCTGATTTGAGCTGATCGCGATCGGACAACTGGGGCTTTGATCTGGCATGACAGGCTATATTTTTGCACGATCTGATGGTCAGGAGAGCTCCCGATCATGATCAGATGGCTGAGAAGCAATTCCAGCTTGATCAGGAGGCTGTATGCATGATCCTATGGCCCAGGAGGGAGCCGATCATGATCGGATGGTTCAGAATTAATCTCAGATATGTTTGGAATTAGATTTTTTATTGAAACACTATTTTTGAATTTTTGAAGTTTATATAACTTCAATTGACGAACCGTTTATTGTGTCAGAAAGCTAGTGACATCTCGGAGGTGTTGTGAGAATTCTTGAGAGATTTTAGAAAGCTTTTATGAGAATTTTAGGGCTTCTTGTTGAGAGACTCTTGTATAAGAATTGAGTGGTAAGTTTCTCTTGTATTTGTTTGATTTTCTTTCTCTCATAGTGAAATTTACATGCCCCATAAAGATAGACCTTAGTCTAATTTACATATACTTGATTATGTGCTCTCTTGTCTTGTATTCTTCTTTCTTGCTCTTGTGGTATTCATACATGATCGAGTGCAACATAAGTGGTATTAAGAATGTCCTATAGTTGTGGTGTCTTGGCCAGACTCTCATAATAATCCATGTCAAAGTGAGTCGATATTATAACATTCCTAACATCTTTATCTATCATGATCGTAACAAGTACTCTCGAATTGTTAGGAATATATCATTTTAATTATATCTATCATTGAAGGGGACTCTTATCCCTCATTGAAAATGTAATTGAGAGTTGTATCTTGTGAGATTGAAATGATGTGAACTTCATTATCATAAGAGTACACAGCCATGAAAATGGGATTGCTAAAGAGACTAATAGAAAGCTACATAAAGTGGTTTAAAAATCAGATTTTATTCTAAGGGTTTCTCTTCCACAAGAATAAATAGGTGATAAAAACTTATGCTGCATATTTTTTTAAAGAGGCAATAAAAGGAGAATATAATCGAACAGGAAGAAAGATTTTAGAATTCGGAGAAATCAAACAAATAGAAAAAAAGATTTTAGATGTGGAGGAGAGACTTAGTACGAACTGCAAGAAAGTTATGACATAACCTAAATCTTAATATTATGATAATCATGATATCATAATAATCTTCGATCTGAATCGAACAAGATTTTCGAAGGTCAAGAAGAACACCTAAATAGACAACTTCAATGTATGTGAAGGATGTCAGATTTTTCTGATACAAGAGGAAATGGTATTTTTCGATCTTATGGAGATGAATTTTGCCATGCAGTAGGATGTTGGAACGAAGGAACCAGGATCATTTCTAATATGGGATGCGGTGAAAGGATAAGTTATACAGGTTGAAAATAAAATCGTTTCAAAAGAATGTGCCGTCATGGCAATACAATGGGAAGGGACCGGATGTTATAGGTTGAATCAACGGGAACTTTTATTATAGCCTAATGTGTCATTTTCATGAAAATGACATCTTCGCTGTTTTTTTCCTATTCTATTTTCTAAAATTTTTTTTATTATTTTTATTTTATTTATGCGCTTGGGTCTCCACTGGGGTTTGGTAAAATAAAATGAATGGTCCATGGCGGCTGAACTCGTCATGATTGAATCCGACAAGATTTTGATTTTTTTAAGATTATATTATACTTTTGTTGTCTATAATTAATGCTATAATAAAGCAAATAATTTGTCCTTATATTAGACAAAATATATATCGTTCATAATCGGCAACTCGCATGCACATCCAGCACGAGTAATTTATTTTAATGAAGTATCGCCACGCACACTTTCAAAGGGAAGGCAATGCCTAGGGAAGGCATTGCCTTCTTGTGATGATGGAAACGATTGGTTGCGCGCAAGACCTTGACACGTAGTCAACATACATCCAAGATTATAACAAGATTAGTGCTAAAAATATGATTCTTTGGACCATGACAACCTCTCCTTCCGATTATTGGAGTCTCAAATTTACATCAAATTCAACAACCACAACTCTCTTTCTCTCTCACACATTGCATTCTAGCCGACGGCTGTTAGCTGACTGGCTCCAATGTCTTACTTTGCATATGTTTCTAACATCACCGAGAAGGAAATTAAAGAAACAGATAAAACCCAAACAAATTAAGATGAACCATCAACCCATGAGAATTTAACCACGTCAAATGTAGAGGTCCGGTGCAAGGCGTGGACTAACCATTGCCCTCAGGGGCACAGCCTTGGGAAGTGCAAGGCCAGGGGCCTCATCCATGTTGAGCTCCTCCCCTTGAGGGAGCTCCCAATCAAATGAGTGTACCAGAGTCCCAAGAATGTAATGCACCATGACAAACCCTGTCTGCTTGCCAGCACAAATCCTTCTCCCTGCACCGAATGGTATAAGCTCGAAGTGATTACCCTGTGGCTCAATGTTTGCACCCTTGCCGCTTAGAAACCTCTCGGGATCGAACTTCAGTGGATCCTCCCACACATCTGGGTCCCTTCCAATAGCCCATATGTTGACCAGGAGCCTCGTGTTCTCGGGGATATAGTAACCATCAACCTCGCAAGGTTCGAACGAGAAGTGGGGGAGGCTAAGTGGTGTTGAAGGGTGCTTCCGAAATGCTTCCTTGCAAATTGCTCGCAGGTATGGGAGTTTTGGTATGTCGGATTCTTCGAGTCTACGATCTCTGCCGACGACTTCATCGATCTCGGACTGCGCACGCTTGAGGATGCTTGGATTCTTCAGCATTTCAGCAAGTGCCCACTCAATTACGATGGAGGATGTATCAGTGCCAGCAGTGAACATATCCTGTGAGAGGAATAGAACAGTTGATGCTCTCAATGAAAAAAACTATATAATTTATAAAATTTAGTCACCTCCACAAAATAATGGCCATAATTTAGATAAGATATAGTTTAGTTATACGCAGACGCACGAGTAGCTAGATAATGGCTATAATTATGTAGTTATTGCTTCATGGTCCCAGAAATTATATGAGTAAATTAGGTCCATTGTTTAATCTTTTGACTAATTAGATAATAAACTATTAGTCTCCATTGATATTCCCATAAATATAGATCATGTTTGTCCAAATATGTTACCATAACCTGTGAATCATGGTTCTGTCAATGGTGCAGTTCTTTGCTATTAGGACTTTTGATATTTGCCAACTGAATGATCATGATATGGACTCAAAGCTGGTTAGGTTTACGTTGCTATCCACTACTAGGTCAGTACATTCTCTTAGATATCATAGAATAATATTAATTTTCAATTATTATTATTATTATGACGTTTAGGTGGGATGGATGTAAAAGATCAGCCACTCTTTATTATGTAGGATGAAAGTTGGACTTGAATTTAGATCTCACTGGAAGCCAAACTTCCAGTGACCTTATCAATATTTCTCATCTGCACTTCCAATCAAAGAACCGGTTGGTCGCAGCTAGCAAGATGGGTTAGTAGGACAAACCAATGAGATTGAGAGCAGTTGCATCATCAGTCAGCTACAGTAAAACAATGATGGCGCTGGTTTTGTAACACACACCACCTCCTAATTACTTACCTAATCGGACCACCTAATCCCGAAAGGACGTGCAACCCGCGTTTTAGTTTCCAACTTGGCCATCCAAGAAAAAGTCTTTTTGAAGGCTAATATCATAAGATATCTAGCTTGTTGGGTGACCATGACCAATATGTATTCCAAATTTCTTCATAAAAATAAAGGATAAAGAAATATTAATTTAAAGAAAAATTAAGTTCCACCTACTGAATTGTCGGGATATTTTATTCGTGCATGGTTTCACGTTTTGGTTTCGGGGATGACCTTATGTTAGAGTCTTTAGCATGTTTGCAAAACAAACCATAATTTTTTTGAAAAACAAAACCAAGTGTATGCCAAAAACTAATGTAAAAATTACGTAAGAGCGCAGGAACTAATTTTCAATTAATCCCAATTTTTCCACTTTTTTCTTTTTTCTTTTTTTTTTTAAAAAATCTTTTTTTGTTCTTTTGAGGGGTTGGGTTGGGTTGGGGTGGGGTGGGGGGCCTGCGTTGCAAAATGACATGGCATAATCCACTTGGTCTTTTGTTTGGTTGTTATTCTAGAACAGATTATGATTGAAGATCTAATTCCCATTTTATGATTTCAATAGCTATTTAATATTTAATCCATGCAAAACAAATATTAATTTGCATACGATACCATGTTTAAGTATATGGAAAACAGATATCATGATGTTAAAACACTAACATGAAAGGCTAAACAAGCAAGGACTAGACATAAAACGAGAGTCCATCATTTTATCCATTGATTCTAATATTTAACACTTAAAATATATAATAACTAAGGAATTGAAAATAGATGACCGCCCTGCAATCAAACAAACCAATACCCCTTGTTGACATCTTGACCAAGATAAAAACCATATCTAGCGACCTACCTCGAGTAGACCACAATTAAAGATATTACTTAATCAGTCATCCCACGATATCTTTGTTACTCTAAGCACGACCAGTGCTGTATGCTAAGAAGATCTAGAGAACTTACAAAAATAAGACCCTTGATATTGACATCGGACAGCCTCTCCCCATCCGCATCCTCCGTATTCGCCATGATCAGATCCAAAACGTCCGGCCTCCCCTCCCTCTCCTTCGCCGACGCCGCATGCTCTTCCAACAACTTGGTCACCATCCTGTCGAACCTTTGATGCAATCGCCTCAGCTTCCTTTGTATCCCTTGGAGGTCCATCCACGCCACCGCCGGCACGAAATCTCCGATGTTGAACAGCCCTCCCCCAGTCAACAGATCCACTATCATGTCCCTGAACCCATTCGAATCCCTTCCCTGCGAGTCGAACACTCGCTGGCTTAGCATCACCTGTCCTATAACGTTGGCCATGGCGCAGATCAGCACCTCAGAGAGTACGACGGGTTGTGACCTCCGGCTGGAATCGTGCATGGTGTGGAGAAGATGCCCTACTTCAGCTCGCCGGACCGGGGACCAGCTGGAGAAGGCCTTGCCGCCGAGCATGTGAAGGCTGCAGAGCTTGCGGAGGAGCTTCCAGCGAGAGCCGTAGTCGGCGAAGACGAGTGTTTGTTTGTTGTAGGTGATGTCCTTGACGCTGATGACTGAGGGGCGGTTGGCGAACTGGACATCGAGGGTTTTGAGGAATTTGCGGGCCGCGTCGGGGGTCGAAGCCACGACGATGCTGGAAGCGCCCATTTTGAGGTACATGATGGGGCCATAGCGTTTGGCGAGGCCGGCGAGGGCCGAGTGCGGTGCAGGGCCAATGAGGGGGAGTGCACCGAGCACAGGGAAGCCGGTCGGGCCCGGCGGGAGGCGGCGGGTGGATCGGAGCCTGCGGCGGAGGAGGAGGTGGAGGGAGAGGCAGAGGAGGGTGCAGACAAGGAGAAAGGGGTCAATTGCCATGGTGGTAGGGTTTGTAAGGGACCTCCCCTGCCTAAGAGAGGGAAGGATGCTGAGGTGCATATATAGAGAAGCTTGAGTGAGTGAAGGTAGGGCAAGTTATTGGTTGGACCAGGTTCACAATGGACCATTGGTTAGAAGCATTAAATTGAGAAGGAAAAAATATTAAATAATGTATCACAACATGCGTTGTTAAGAAATGAAAACTAATGAATTATGTTTGAACTACTGTGGACCAGGTCCAACCAACAATAGTTGTTTGATAGGAGCTTGGCAACTACTAGACTGATCTAAAGTGGGTGGGGAGGGATCATTGACTGACTTGGTATGATGGGCCCATGTGCACATGATTATTATTTGGATCAGAGGCATTTACCTACCCCTGGGAGGGAGGATGCTAGGTGTCCAGAGGTTAAACTTGAAAGAGAGGAGATGGGAGCTTGGCAACTGCTGTTTTCTTTTTTTTTTCTTTTTTTTTTTTTTTTTTTTTTTTTTGGTTTTTTTTTTTTTTTTTTTTTTTTTGGTAAGGTTGATATAGAGAGAGGACACATGAAAATCTAGGGGCGTGGTCATTGAATTGGTACGAGGGGCTTGGTACGAATCCTAATGTTCATTATGCATTGCATTCTGATCAAACTTAAAGTTTTTTTTTGGAGGGTTGAGATTTATTTATCAGTAGGAAGTGGGGCAATTGTGTGGGTGCGCCGACAGCTTGGAAACCATGGTCATGATGTCGTCATCCGTGCATAGGCTTGAGGAGTTTGCGTGTTTATTGCCGAGTCTTGCTGTGGGGTTGCTTCATGCCACAGAAAAGGATTAAGTAATGACCTTCTCCTTTGTGCAATTATTTATAATTGACATGGGAGTAATTTTCTAATAAACTAAAAAAGCTTCAAAGATACTCCTTTGACTTTGAGCCATTGATATCTAGGTCCTAAAAATTTAAAAGATATTAATTAGCCATTTAAACTTCAAATTTATTATAATATGACTTAGCTCTCTATTTGGATCCTAGAATTATAAAAAAAAAAAAAAAAAATTATGATTCATAGAAGACATTATAACTTTTACACATTCTCAAAGTACTATATTTTCTTTTATTTATCAAACTATACAGATTTTAAAATACTTCATTCTTTATCATTCATCCATCAGCATAAATCTCAAAGTACTTTATTCTTTACCTATAAGATTTCAAAAATGCTTCATTTTTTATTATTCATCAATATAGATCCTAAAATACTCATTTTGTCATCCATTTACTTGAACAAATCTTAAAATACTTCATCTTTTATCATCTATTCATTTACAGAGATTTTAAAATACTCTATCATCTATCGTTTAACCATCTACATAGATTTTAAAGTGCTTTATCTTCTATTATCTATTTACTTACATAGATATCAAAATGCTGCATCCCTTCTCATCTATCCACCTACATAGATCTTAAAGCATTATAATCTCCATCATTCATCTTTTTGTATAAATCTCAAAGTGCTCTATCATTTTTCATTCATTTTTCTGCATTGATCTCATAATTAATGCTCCATCTTTTATCATCTATTCACTTGTATAGATCTTAAAATATTCTATTTCTTTTTTATCCACTTGCATTGATTTCAAAGCGTTCTATTGTCATTTGTCCATTGCATAAATAAATTAAAGCATTCTATTAGCTATTATTTGTCTACTTGCATAAATTTCAAAATATTTCATATTCATCCACCTGCATAGATCTCAAAGCACTCCATTCTTAATCATATATTCATTTGCCCATATCTCAAAAGCTTCCATCGTCTATCATTTATCTACTTACTTAGATTTCAAAGGGTTCATCTTCTATTATCCATTTATTTGTATAAATCTCAAAGTATTTCATCCTCTATCATTCATCTAGTTGTATATATCTCAAAGCCTCCATCCTCTATCATTCATCCATCTGCATAGATCTTAAAGCACTCAACACGCTATCATCAATTTACTTATACAAATCTTATAATGTTCTGTCTCTTATCATTTATTTTCTTGCACTAATCTCAAAGCAATCCATCATTTATCATTCATTCACCTGCATAGATCTCAAAGCACTCATCCTTTGTCATTTATCTGTTTACATGTATCTCAAAGCACTCTCTTTTAGTTCTCACCCAAATTAGAGCTCCTTGCTAAGTTTAGTGGGAGTGGTAGTTTAATTTGTAATGTTAGAAAAGTTTCATCATCATATGATCCTCACATTATAATATTTTGTAATAAAGATTAATGGTTGGATTACATTGCAATGAATTTGAAGTTTTGATGGTTAATTGATATTTTTTTAAATTTGTAGAATCTAAGTATAAATGGTCCAAAGGGGTGTGCATCTATTTTTTTCTAAACTAAATATGGCTGATTTGATCATTGGCATTCTAGGTGGAGCAAATTGATCAATGAGCTTTGGTCTTATTAGAAGATAGACTTCAAATTCGCCGTGGTAAAGGACTTTACAATTTTTAATAAGACATGAACAATACAAAGAAACATAGCTAAGAAGGAAGAAAACAATAGCAAAGAGATTGATTGTATAGGAATATATTTGAGTACATTAACAAGTGTTTTCCAAAGTAAAATGGCCGTCACACTAGAGTTCTAGAGAAACCAATAAAGATCTAGAATGTGAACTTCTCCTGATATCCGATCAAATTCCTTCAAGATAGAATGGTTACGTTGGAGATCTTTAGATCTGATCATGGATGCAAAATCCTTTCGATGCTCATCATGATATATCGGGGTAGTGTAGAGACCTCGTTCGATATTGGGATAATTAAAGCATCCATGTGTGAAGAGAGTGTGAGAGAGATCGAATCATTCTTTTCATTTTTTTTAAATATAGATGGGTAGTTATTTCCAATAACAACTACTATTTTTTGATCACTTCTTGTCATGATAACTCTATCCTTGGTGGGTGCGAGAAGTTTGTGCATGAATAACTTTCTATCATCCTTTAGAAAGTCAATTCAGCAATTGACTATACAAATATGATCTCTTGCACAAGTGACAAGTGGCCAAATATTGTTCTTTCAAGTATCATGCATAAATAACTAGCCAAACCTTACTTGACCTTATGTTTTCGACCATTTATTATAACTAGCCAATGATGATTAATTTCAGATGTAAATGGAAGTCCAAAGTACAATTCACGACTCTACAATGAGAGCAATGAATATAGCCATGAAAGAGTAGAGCTCATCTCCATGAAGAGCACCAATTCTTGAGGTTGCAAGACGTTCCCACAATCAATCTATATGGCGTATTCATGATAGATGTGTCAAGCATGAAAAATAATCATAGTCTTTTCCAATCTTGATGCCGTGGTTAGCAGGATAATTGGAGGTTCTTGCGCTTGAACCAGAATGTAACAGTAACAGAGATCCCCTGCATCAGGACCAAGGGAGCATTCAAATTCTCCATAATGTACGCTAGTCCATAACAAGTGGCGTCTGGCAATGGGAATGGATCTTGTTGTAAAAAGGAAAGGCCAGCATATTCCAAATCAGCCCAGCATTTTCACTTACCTCCATCTTTTATTGTTGAGAACAGAATCGGAGAGAGTTTTAACAAGGGGTCACTCATAATTATTGACTATTTTGGTTCCAACATCCATATATAGATTGTTAAGATCCTTAATAGATCTGCCATGAAGTTTCTTAACAGTATGTATGCTCAGGATTTTAAGAAGAGGTGGCTGTCAAGGAATTCGTTTCCTTTATTCTTTTTTTTCTTTTCGTCAATTAATCATGGGCTAGTTCAGGAAAGGATTTTATGGTAAGAATACGAGCGGAGAAGGTGGATCAAACAGCAGGCTCTTTGTAATCGATTTGTTGGGAAAAATGTTGCAGCTAGAGTCCATGTAAATAACGGGCACGTTCTAAAATATTTTAAACATAATCCCAACATCTATACCTGCAAAATCACCGAACTTAGCTATTTTCGCATAAATTTTCTTAGCAATTTCATTTCATTTCTTACTAAATAGTAGGCCTCGATCTTAATAGACTTGCTTAGTTCTGTATGAATGGAAGTGGATTTCTAGCATGTTTGAATTAAAATACAACCTAATGGTTTATATAATATGAAGAACACGAAATTGTTTCAGAATTCATGGGGGAGTTAGCTATTAAGGAACGATTGCATCCTTATAGGACTCAACCTTAACAATAATAGACTCCTTCACAATCATTTTTTTTTTATCATAAAACTCTATAGGGAGATTCCAGATCAAACAAAATAATTGGTTAGGGTGAGTCCACATCAATTTTATAAATGCTTAGGTAGAATTAGCTATCAAGGAACTCTCATTGTTAAAGTAATTGTTAAGAAACTTGTACAATATGTCCTCAGCAATAGGCTTCTTGTTTGGTAAAACCATAGGCATTTTCACAAATATTTATTTTTTATAAAAGCCCATGGGTACACTCCAGGTAAAATGAAACAATTGGTTCGGAAGTCTCTAGATCAATTTTAAAAACAAATAATCTTGAGATGATATAGCAAAATGATGGCATTCGGTCATGGATTACATGGCCTCCCTAAGGATTTTTTTTTCTTCTTGGTTTTCTTAGAGTTTTTCCTAATCTTTCTTTACCTGGTAGAAAGTAATTATTTTTATAATAAATACTATCCATATGATAATTTAATTATAATTACTTCAAAGTTCTAACAGTCCTGCTTAACAATAATTTTCACAAACACCTACATGCTTGCATGGTTGCATATGATTCAGAAGAGGCACCGAAAAGGGCAGTTTGGCGCTGCTAGTAGTTGGACTGTCCCATTCAATGCGGTCACATCCGCAGGTGACCAAAGTGACTAAATTCTTGTTCCTTTTCACGCACATATAGGTGAAAAAATATATTATTTTAAAAAAATTTTCTTCAGACAGTAATATTTTATAATTTGTTTTTAAATTTATTTTTATTTTTATTTTTTAGATAGAGTTACGCATAATCTAAGTTCCACATGAGAGAGAAAATGCTTGTAGACTTCCCAAACAGCTTAGAATTAAAAAAGTGAAACTGAAAAAGGCCACGTGGAGCGTTCAAACGATACCTCTTCATTTAATTAAGGATTGTTTGGTGAAAAATAGCTTTCAAGTTGTTCACTTCAAAATAATAATAATAATAATAATAATAATAATAATAAAGTTTTGGACTTCTCCCCACGATGCTTTGTCCCAGAGTTGCCGGTTGTTTCACATCTGCTGGAAATTTTTTTAAGTAAATAATATTTTTACGTGGATATTCTCAACCACCGCCAATCGAGCCTCTTTACCTTCCTCTTTGTCTTATTACCTTACAGATGGCATTTAGTGAAAGGCACGTATGCTTAGAGCGTACAAGAATGTTGCCCGGCACGATCCACGGAAAGAAAACAAAAACTTAAATATAAATTTATATGATATAGAATAAATAATATTTAAACAATAGAATAGAAAATAAATTATAAACGAAATATATTTGACAATCATTGACTATTTTCCGTTCCACTGTTCCACCGTTTATGAATTGTAACGGTCCTTAATAGGCTCGTTGTGAAGTTTCTCAACAGCATATTTGCGAAGAGCTGGCTGTCGTGGAATTGTTTTTTTTTAGTCAATTAATCATGGGCTAATCAGGCAAAGATTTTATGGTAAGAGTCGGCTATTAGGGAATTTAATAGTCTTTTTAAGAGATCCAGTTGCACTTAATTTTGACAAATTCATTCGTGGAGAAGGTGGATTAAATAGCAGGTTCCTTGTAATGAATTTTTTAGAAAAAAAATATTGAAGCTAGAGTCCGTACAAATAGCCGACACATTCTAAAATATTTTAAAAATAATACCGACATCTATATCTGCAAAATAATCATAATTAACTGTTTTTATATAAATTTTTTCAACAATTTCATTCCATTTCTTGCTAAATGGTAGAACTCGATCTTAATAGACTAGTTTAGTTCTTTTTGAATGGAAATGATCTTTTACCAAGAGTCCAGCTATGTTTGAATTAGAATACAATTTAGGACTTATTTAGTTGGTGGACAGAAAATTCTCTCATTAGGATATTATTGGGGGAAAATTGATTGTTGGAAATATGATGTTTAAAAAAGTAGTTTTAGCATACTGATTAATCATAAAAAAAATGATATATTTCAAAATATCTTATATTTTATTAAATATTTATTTTTTTTAAAAAATATATAAATATATCTATTATATTTTTAATAAATAAAAAATATTAACTATTTTATTCATCGCTTTAAAGATATTTTCAAAAAAAAATCCAATTTCCCTCATGGGAAAGCAAAAAAAAAAAAAAAAGAAAAAAAAATCTCATATAGTTTTTTTATAAAATATTAAAAAAATTTATAAAAATATTATTTTTCGATCTTCCTTCTTTAAAAGGTCCAACCAAATAAAAAGAGATACTTCATTTTGCCATCTACCACGCTTCCTTCCTCGCATTCCCATCAATCAAATGACTCCGTGGTTAAAAATATAGACAACCGGTATTAGACAAATCAATCACCTCCTTGGAACATAACATGATGAGTATTCAAATGACACTTTCATATTTAATTAAGAATACTTATTGCAAAACATAGCTTTCAACTTGGCTTCAAAAAGATTTTAAGAAAAGCTTACCTAATGTTAGGGATAAATCTCGCTTCTGTCGAAGTCCAATTCGGTGCTCAGCCAAATACAATCGATGGCCACGAAAGAGTTTCAGCGGCCGGATCTTTGCCAAACTTCTTTAGCCTGCCGAACTCCTTAGCGGTCGAGCTCCAATCGGACTCCTATGAGAGCTGAACTCTCTCATACTCCTTCAGTCGGACTCCCACGAGAGCCGAACTCCCTCCGCACCCCTCCAGCCGGACGCTTACGAGAGCCGAACTCCTTTCGAGCTTTTCCTTCGGTCGAACTCCTTCAGGAGCCGAACTCCTTTCGGACTTCTCTCTCAGTCGGATTCCTCCAATGGATTGCTCCCAGATAATCTCACCAGACGTATCTCCTTCAGGAGTCCGAACTCCTCTGGAATCGATATATGCCAAAGTCTACCAACCAATGCCTGCTTTCTTAGAGCTACAGCTATTAAATCTCGATGAACGATCGCTATCAGTCCGCTGTAGGCGATAGTGATCTGCTACCAGACGGCGATGGCTGTCACCATCAATCTATTGCAGGTGGCGCTACAGACGACGTCTCCCTCTGTGACTGACTCCATCAAACCTCGAGCGGCCTGCTATCAGACAGCTGCAGTTGTCACCATCAATCCGCTACAAGCTTCATCTATAAAAAGGAATCCTCTAGATATGCTTTCTCTAAGCTTTAAGCTCTTTTCTCCTCCTCTAAACTCTGCCAAACTCATTCCTGAGCACTCCATTTCTGTTGGTCAGAAGAGCTGACTTGATCGTCGGAGGATCCTGCCGGAGCGACCACCACCGACTTCGGACGAAACTTTATTTTGCAGATCACTGACGGCGACCTCGTCCTCCTCCACTCTAGCTTGATTTGGTGTCAACTAGATCCTGCACCAACAGAATTGGTGCTAGAAGGAGGGCCGCCTCTATTTTTGAGGTGTTCTTGAGGCCCCTTTTGTTCTTAAAGGAGTGCTCAGCGATGATTTCTCTCTTCCCTCTTCGGAGATCTCTCTTCTTTCTCTCTAGAGTTCTTTCTCGAGAAAGAATGCCTCCCAGAAGAGCTTCGACTCGATGATTGACGGCCTCCACGCCAGGTTCATCTTCTCCCGCTTCAACCCCAGTAATCCAGGTTCCACCTGAAGCCGTGGTAGATGCAGAGCAGTTCAACCTGCTGGTCCAGCAGATTTATGGTCTCATCGAGATGATGCAGGCCATGCGATAGTTTTCGACGGTGACTTTGCCAGCAAACCCATCATCAGGATGTTAGGAACCGACCTTAAGGAAGAGCATTTGGCTTAGCATACCCATCGCCCTTAGGGAGGAGAAACAGAGAGCAAAAGTTCTCTCCCAAAAAATTTCATAGGAGGGCGGAATAAAGTTCGGCCACGCTCATGACCTCCCCAGTGCAAGTGAGGCCTGAACTCCCCCTCGAGCTTGTCATCAAGAAAGCCCGGACAAAGATTTCATAAGAGGGTGGAGTGGAGTTCGGCCGCACTCACGACCTTCCCCAGCGCAGGCGAGGCCGAACTCTCCCTCGAGCTCGTCATCAAGGAAGCCCTGACAAAGATTTCACAGAAGGGCGGAATGGAGTTCAGCCGCACTTACGACCTTCCTAGCGCAAGCAAGGCCGCTCCCCCTCGAGCTCATCATTAAGGAAGCTCCGACAAAGGGGCATGAAGTCCTCCCTCAGGGGGTCATGAAGTTCTCCCCTAAGGAGTTTCACGAGAGGACGGAATGAAGTTCGACCGCGCTCACGATCTCCCCCAGCGCAAGCGAGGCCCGAACTCCTTCTCGAGCTCGTCATCAAGGAAGCTCCAATGGAAGGGCGCGAAGAAGTCCTTTTTTCAGAAGCTAGAACCACCAATGAGGAAAAAATGATAAGAAGATCGGCCACCTTCCGACATCATCGATGCGCTCTTCGGGGGCTTGGTACTTCGACTGACTGTCATCTTCCAATGATAAAGTCAAGAGAAGATTGCTCCAAATTGAGAAGGCCAGCATGAGATAGAGGAGGTCGTCCGGCCTGGGACTTACTGCCCGAGGAAACTCAGAGGAACGACGCCCCCACGACCCTGAAACATAGAAAATTCGAGGATGTGCTGTCAGTAACTTTCTTTCGATAAAATTCTTCCATTTCAATAATATTATTTTTGGATGCAAAAATTATATGATGACAGGGAAGAAGCAGTCAATAGTAGCCGTGTTAGAAATAAGAGGAGAATTTCGTCCTAATATGAGCGAGTCGAAGTTCTTCAACATCGATCGTAGGAGATAAGATCTCCCTCGAACGATCGGACCAATTTTGACTGCAAGAGATAAGATCTCTTCTGAGCGCCCATATCAATCTCGACTGTAGGAGATAAGATCTTCCTCGAGCCAACCTTGACTGTAGGAGATAAGATCTTCTTCGAGCGATTGGGCCAACCTCGACTGCAGGACATATGATCTCCTCCGAGCATTCGTATCAACCTCGGCTACAGGAGATAAGATCTTCTCCGAGCCAACCTCGATTGTAGGAGATAAGATCTTCCCCAAGCGATCGGACCAACCTTGGCTGTAGGAGATAAGATCTCCACCGAGCGTCCGTACCAATCTCGACCGCAGAAGATAAGATCTCCTCCGAGCGATTGGGCCAACTTTGGCTATAGGAGATAAGATCTCCTCCGAGTGCCCGTATCAACCTCGATTGCAAAAGATAAGATCTCCCCAAGCCAATCTCGACCGCAAGAGATAAGATCTCCCTCGAGCGATCGGGCCAATCTCGACTGTAGGAGATAAGATCTCCTCGAGCGTCCGTACCAACCTCAGCCGTAGGAGATAAGATCTCCTCCGAGCGATCGGGCCAACCTCGACTGTAGGAGATAAGATCTCCCCGAGCCAACCTCGACCGTAGGAGATAAGATCTTTCCCCGAGCGATCGGGCCAACCTCGACTGTAGGAGATAAGATCCCGAGCCAACCTCGACTGTAGGAGATAAGATCTCCCCCGAGTGATCAGGCTAACTTTGACTGTAGAAGATAAGATCTTTTCCGAGCGTCCGTACCAACCTCGACTATAGGAGATAAGATCTCTCCCCGAGCGATCGGCCAACCTCGATTGTAGGAGATAAGATCTCCTCCGAGCACCCGAGACAACCTCGACCAGAGATAAGATCTCTTCCGAGCACCCGAGATAACCTTGGCTAGAGATAAGATCTCTCCGAGCGATTGTATCAACCTCGGCCAGAGATAAGATCTCTCTAAGCGCCGAGACTACCTCAGCTAGAGATGAGATCTCTCCTGATCAACCGTGTCAATCTCGATTAGAGATAAGATCTCTTTCGAGCATCCGTGTCAACCTTGGACAGAGATAAGATTCTCTCCCGAGCGCCCAAGATAATCTCGGCCAAAGATAAGATTTCTCTCGAGCGACCATAATGACCTCGGCTAGAGATAAGATCTCTTTTCGAGCGACCATGTCAACCTCGGCTAGAGATAAGATCTCTTTCGAGCGATCGGACCAACCTCGGCTGTAGGAAATAAGATCTCCCCCAGCATCCACATCAACCTCGACTGTAGGAGATAAGATCTCTTCTGAGCGATCGTACCAATCTTGACTAGAGATAAGATCTCTTCCGAATGCCCGTGTCAATCTTGGCCAGAGATAAGATCTCTTTCAAGCACCCGTATCAACCTCGGCTAGAGATAAGATCTCTCCTGAGCACCCGAGATAATCTTGGCCAAAGATAAGATCTCTTCCAAGAAATCATGTCAACCTCGGCTTGAGATAAGATCTCTCCCAAGCGATCGTGTCAACCTCGGCTAGAAAAAAAATCTCTTTTGAGTGCTCGAGACAACCTCAGCTAGAGATGAGATCTCTCTCAAGCATTCGTGTCCAGACAACCTCGACCAGAGATCAGAGATAAGATAATCTCAGCCAGAGATGAGATCTCTCCCGAGCATCCATGTCAACCTCGACCAAAGATAAGATCAAAAGACAACTCTCGAGCAACCGCGATGCCAATCTTGGCTAGAGATAAGATCAGAGACAACCTCTCCTGAGATCAAGCGATCGAGGACCGTATTAACCTCGACTGCAGGAGATAAGATCCCCCGAGTGTCTGCATCAATCTCAGCGATATCGCCCCCGAGGAGATCAAAGATCTCCTCCGAGCGATCGTACCAACCTCGACTAAAGATAAGATCTCTTTCGAGCGCTCGACGTCAACCTCGGCTAGAGATAAGATATCTCTCGAGCACCGAGTCAATTTTGACTAGAGATAAGATCTCTTCCGAGCGATCGTGATAACCTTGGCCAGAGATAAGATCTCTCTCGAGCGCCTGAGTCAATCTCGGCCAGAGATAAGATCTCTCTCAAATGATTGAGACAATCTTAGATCTCTTTCAAGCGCCCGAGATAATCTTGGTTAGAGATAAGATCTCTTCCGAGCGATCGAGTCAACCTCGGCTAGAGATAAGATCTCTTCTTTACGACCGAGACAACCTCAGCCAGAGATAAGATCTCTCTTGAGCACCCATAACAACCTCAGCTAGAGAGACCGTGTCAACCTCGACTAGAGATAAGATCTCTTCCGAGCGCCCGTGTCAACCTCGATCAGAGATAAGATCTCTTCCGAGCATCCGAGACAACCTCGGCCAGAGATAAGATCTCTTCCAAGCGATCGTGTCAACCTCAGCTTGGATAAGATCTCTTTCAAGCGACCGTGTTAACCTTGGCTAGAGATAAGATCTCTTTCGAGCGCCTGAGACAACCTCGGCTAGAGATAAGATCTCTTCCGAGCGACCGTGTCAACCTTGGCTAGAGATAAGATCTCTCTCGAGCATTTGTGTCAACCTCGACCAGAGATAAGATCTCTCCCCCGCAAGCAACTACGATCGACTTCTACTACTAGAGATAAGATCTCTACCAAGCGATCGGGCCAACCTCGGCTACAGAAGATAAGATCTCCCCCGAGCCCACATCAACCTCAGCAGTAGGAGATAGATCTCCTTGGAGCGACTGTACCAACCTCGGCCAAGATAAAATCTCTTTCGAGCGCCCGAGTCAACCTCAGCCAGAGATAAGATCTCTCTCGAGTGTCTGAGTCAACCTTGGCTAAAGATAAGATCTCTCTCGAGCGACCGTGACAACCTTGGCCAGAGATAAGATCTCTTTCGAGCGCCCGAGTCAACCTCGATCAGAGATAAGATCTCTTCCGAATGATCGAGACAATCTCAGATCTCTTTCGAGCGCCGAGATAACCTCGGCTAGAGATAAGATCTCTTCCCGAGCGATCGTGTCAACCTCGGTCAGAGATAAGATCTCTCCCTTGCGATCGAGACAACCTCGGCCAGAGATAAGATCTCTCTTGAGCACCCATGACAACCTCAGCTAGAGAGATCATGTCAACCTCGACTAGAGATAAAATCTCTTCTGAGCACCCATGTCAACCTCGACTATAGATAAGATCTCTTCCCAACGATCGAGTCAACCTCGACTGCAGGAGATAAGATCTCCTTTGAGCTTTAACCTCAGCTACAGGAGATAAGATCTCTCCCAAGTCACCTCGGCTGCTAGATACAATATCACCCCCGAGGAGCTCAACCTCCGACCTCGATCGGAGATGAGATCTACTTCAACCTCGGCTGGAGATGAGATCTCCCTCGGGCTTCAACTTCAACATCAACTATGGTTGGAGATGAGATCTCCTTCGAGCTTCAATCTGAACCAGCACGAAGCCCAAAAGAGAACTTCGACAGTTGCCCTTTCTGTACTCCCTTCCTTCGAGTTTCAAACTCGAGAGTGGGAAGACTATTATTGGGGATAAACTCTGCTCCTATCAAAATCTAGTTTGATGCTCAGCCTAATGCAACTGATAGCCATGAAAGAGCTTCAGCGTGAAGAAAAATTCTTATTTCCCGGACTAGGTTCATTTAGATCTGATCTGATCAAGAGATATATTTCAAAAAATTTTCTCTTTGATCATAATTAGATCTGAGATGTTTTAAATTTGATTCTTATTATTCTAATAATAAAAATAAAATCTAAGATAAATTAAATCAAATTCAATTTACCTGATGTGGGTAATCCTATTACCCTGTAGATGATCCTGATTGCAGCGGAAGGTTCTGGATCTTAGCCACGCAAGCGCCTGGCCTCTATCGGTATCCACTCGGGTTGGATCTGGAGAATCCTCTTCTTCTCTATCACACCTCCAAAAATCAGATCTGGATCTGATCTGGAGGATCTTCAAAACTCTTTTGAAGATCTGCAGTCGTCCTTTTGCAGCAGCGCAGCCTTCTTGCTTTCTGATCGCCTTTCTCTTGATCTGAATCGCACCAAATCTAAATCCAAAACACCTTTTGGACGTGGAGAGGAGAGGGAGAAGATGGACTATGGCATGGAGGAAGGAGGAGGAGAGGCAGCCTTGGGGCGTGGGATTTTTCAATCTCAATTTTGATGCTCTTAGGAGTTGGGCGCAGGGTCTTATTTATAGACTATGTGATCCAACTCCTCTTCTTCTCAACCAATCACAACCCTTTGTGAAATCAGATCTAAATCTGATTGGAATAAGACCCCTGGATTCCTCCTTAGAGCACCTAAGACCAGTCAAACTGGATTCTTAGGAGAACTCTAATTGGAATCCAAAAAGGAGGATGGAGTTCCTTGTCCAACAAGGACTCCTAGGCGCCTCCTACTTGGGCACACGCCAAGGGTGGCGTGCGCCCTTCCTCCTTGCCAGGTTCTGGCAGGGGGACAGGCCCCCACCAGCTCTCCAATAGGTGCATGACATGTGGTCAAAAGTCAAAGTGTCAATGGTCAACGTTTGACCAGTCAAAGGTCAGACTTTTGACCAAAGTCAAAGAACAAGAAATGGCAGGTGACCAAAAATGGCAGGTAATGTCTTACAAAATAAGACAACCTTTTCTGACTTGGACAAAACTCCAGTCAGACCATATGAAGGCCTCTGATTGAGCACAAACTCCTTTGGCTCAGTCAGGACAACTTATTTATGATAGTAAAAGAAGAACGTTAGGTTCAATCGAGTGCTAGCACGATTTTCCTTGAACCTAATTGAATCTCATTCAGATCAATTGAACTAGATCAGTTCAATTGATGATCACCAGATTCAAACCCTTGTTGTGTGACCCAGTTAGGTTCAGTTCTGTATGGTAATGGGATATGTCATGATCTCTATCATAGACATCATCGAAACTCCTTTTCGATGGATCAGAACTCTTCTGATTCGAACAGCTAGAATGATCGATCATCTAAATCATTCTAATTGCTCCCAAAATCCACCAGTGACACCTAGCAGTATATGGTGGCAACCCATCAGAGCTGAATGCGAACCTCTTGGTGCAGCTACCTGTGTGTGATTAAGTTCTTCTATCTTGAGCCCCGATCAGATTAGGGTTAAGGTGAACTCGTCAAACCCTAGTCTTCTGTCATATGATGTAATCATTCGATTCGAGTCCAATGTGAAAATCTAAATAGAAACTCTTTCTATTATTTCACTCTACCATGGCCATGGGCTTCTGGACTTGATTCTCATGATCATCATAGGGCTGCTCCTCTACCACCGAGGTAGATAGATTCCATCTTGATGCAATCCAGTTCCTACAATGAACATGCTATAGCCAACATACACCTCAGGATTTCCATATGGCTAGGAGACCGAGTAATGGTGTAGTCAAACTATAACACCCTCAAGGTGAACTGCCGATGCATCTCAGGTCAAAGAACCAGACACACTACTGCAGCATCGAGTCAGTCATTGACGAGAAGGTAGACTTCCTAATGACTACTCGAGGTGGTCACGCTCAGTGCCCTCGTTCTCTAACGAGTACCTGTACTCTCGCTCCGGTGTCTCCACACACCGTAGACTCAAGACTCATCTACTAAAGAGAAGCGATTGTACACCAACCAATCTTTCGGATCAATCACCATCCTCGTGATGATCCTATGGTCGGAAGCATTTTATGAGTTAATAATGATTATTCATGTCTTAAATTTTCAACTCTTGAAAATATGAATTATCATTACCATTAACTCAAAGGATGTATCACAGACACTAAATACACATATGTGATAGAAAATAATCCATTTTATTGATTATAGTCAAAATTATAATTTTGCCCCTAGAAGTGTATTACAAGTGTCAGCCAATTCTGGCTTCTAGGGCACATATATCTAACAATCTTCCACTTGTCCTAAAGCCAATTGGCTACAAGTCTAAGTCCCATCTTCTCAAGGTGGGCTTCGATTTTCTGCTCCCAACGGCTTTGTAAGTGGGTCTGCCGCATTGTCTGTGGAGTTGACTCTCTTGACCTCGACGTAATCCTTCTCGAGGTAATCGCGGATGAGGTGGTATCGCCGCTCAATGTGCTTGGATTTTTGGTGAGACCTCGGCTCCTTAGCAAGGGCTATGGCGCCATTGTTGTCGCAGTATAGAGGAATGGCATCTGATGATATTACTCCAATTTCTGCAGCAAACTTCTTATACCAGAATGCTTCCTTCGCAGCCTCTGATGCAGCGATATATTCTGCTTCCATGGTGGAATCTGCTATCACAGTTTGCTTGGAACTCTTTCCAGCTGACAGCACCACCATTGCACACAAACAGACTTCCAGATGTCGACTTTCGATCATCTATATCGGACATGAAATCCGAGTCTGTGTATCCCTGGACTTGGAGTTCTCCATTACCAAAGACCAACATCATATCCTTAGTTCTTCTCAAGTACTTAAGGATACATTTCACAGAAGTCCAGTGTTCTTCACCTGGATTTGACTGATATCTGCTTGTGACACTCACAGCATGGGCTATATCAGGTCGTGTACATAGCATGGCATACATGAGGCTCCCTATTGCAGAAGCATAAGGGATCTTGCTCATGCGTTCTATTTCCTCAGGTGTGCTAGGGCACATCTTCTTGGAAAGATGAATACCATGTCTGAAGGGTATTAATCCCCTCTTAGAGTTTTCCATACTAAACCTCTTTAGTACTTTCCTCTATGTACATCTTCTGTGAAAGTCCTAGCATCCTATTCGGTCTATCCCTATAGACCTTAATTCCTAGAATAAAGGATGCTTCACCTAGGTCTTTCATGGAGAATTCCTTGGACAACCATAATCTTGACTGATGTCAACATGGGAATATCATTCCCAATAAGGAGGATGTCATCCACGTACAATACGAGGAAGACAACAGCGCTCCCACTGACCCTTTTGAAAGACACATGGTTCCTCTTCATTTTTGATGAAACCAAACTTTTTGATCACATCATTGAAACGAGTGTTCCAGCTCCGAGATGCTTGCTTAAGTCCATATATGGACCTTTGCAGCTTGCAAACCTTGTGATCAGTATCACTGGATGTGAAACCTAGCGGCTGTTCCATATAGATATCTTCCTCAAGATATCCATTTAAGAATGCCGTTTTCACGTCCATTTGCCATATTTCATAATCGAAATAGGCTGCAACGGCAAGCAATGTGCGGATGGATTTTAGCATAGCCACTACCGGGAAAAAAGGTATCCTGATAGTCAATGCCTTCACGTTGACTATAACCTTTTGCCACTAGTCTAGCCTTGAATGTCTCCACATTTCCATCTGCACCAATCTTTCTCTTGAAGATCCATTTACACCCAATAGGTACTATACCTTCTGGTGGATCTACCAAGGTCCAGACTTGGTTTGAGTGCATCGAGTCAATTTCTGACTTGCATTGCCTCAAGCCATTTCTCGGAGTCGATATCTGATATCGCCTCGTTGTAGGTTTTGGGATCATCACCATGAGCACCATTACCTATGAGGAACATTTTCTCTACATCCTCTGAAATAATACCTAAGTATCTTTCAGGGGGACGGGAAAACTCTTTCCGATCTACGAGGTGGAGGAGGTAGTGTTCTTATTGGCTCAACCTGATTTGGTTCCAATTGGTCCTTAGCTCGTTCTGCTTGTGAGACTTTCTCATCAAGCTTAATCTGCTTTCCAATGCCACTATCTTGAATAAACTATTTTTCAAGAAAAAGATGGCATGTCGACTCACAATCACATTGTGGTCTTCTGGAATGTAGAAATAGTATCCTAATGACTCTTTAGGATATCCTATGAATCGAGCTCTAAAGGACCTAAACTCTAACTTGTCCGCTTGTTGTCTTTTGACATGAGCCGGACAACCCCAAATTCTGAGATGACTCAGACTTGGTTTCTTACCGTGCCATATCTCATACGGTGTGGTAGGAACGGTTTTAGAGGGAACCCTATTCAGTAAATAGATTGAAGTTAATAATGAATGTCCCCAAAGAAAATCAGGGAGGTCTGTGAAGCTCATCATGGATCGAACCATATCCAATAGAGTCCGATTTCTCCATTCTGAAACCCCGTTGAGTTGAGGTGTTCCTGGTGGAGTCCATTGAGAGACTATGCCATTTTTCTTTAAGATAGTCTAGGAATTCCCGGCTAAGGTATTCACCTCCTCGATCTGATCGAAGAACCTTAATGGGATTTTTTCCAATTTATTTTTCTACTTCATGTCTGAATTCTTTGAACTTTTCAAAAGCTTCAGACTTGTGTCTCATAAGATACACATACCCATACCTAGACAGATCATCGGTAAAGGTAATGAAGTAGACAAAATTGCCTCTAGTCGGCACATCAAATGGGCCGCACACATCAGTATGTACTAGGGCAAGGAGATCTGTGGCCCTTTTCCCCATGTCCAACAAAAGGGAGTTTAGTCATTTTGCCTTGAAGACAAGATTCACAAGTTGGATATGACTCAAAAGTCAATGGACTCAATAGCCCATTTTTCTCCAATTTGTTAATCCTATCTTCTGCTATATGACCTAATCTCAGGTGCCATAGATATCTGTCGTTTGGACTATCCCTAGGTCGTTTGGCATTCACGTTTTGCTCGATAGTTAAAATAGGTACATCAATATGTAGCTGATAAAGACCATTAATAAGGAAACCATTTGCAATTTTATTTCTTTCATAAAGAATGTTACAATGGTCCTTAAAGAAGGTGATCACATAACCTTCTTGTGCTAAGCATGAAACAGAAATCAAATTCCTGCTAGCTGCAGGCACATAATAATAGTCTTTTAAAACTAAGTCTAAACCAGATGGTAATCGAAGAGGGTATGTTCCCACGGCTACTGCAGCAACTCTTGCTCCATTACCGATGCGTAGGATCATGTCTCCATCCCTCAGCCTCCTGCTATCCTCAAGATCCTGCATAGAAGTGCACAGATGAGCACTAGAACCAGAGTCAAGCACCCAACTGGATGCAGAAGAAACCGTAAGGTTAGACTCAATAACGAGCATACCTCCAGAAGGACCTTCCTTCTTGTTCTTCAGGGTGGCCAGGTAAGTAGGGCAGTTCCGCTTCCAATGGCCGTCGCTGTTGCAATGGAAATACTTTTCCTTTGCCAATCGGCTTTCTTCTTCGCTTCTGCCTTCTTCTTCTTTGATCCTTCCACCTTTTGCTTTTTCACAGACTTCTTTTTCTTTCCATAAGACTTTCTTTTGGAAGAAGTCCGTTCCATAGCAAGAACTGAGCCTTTAGAATCTTTCATAGAAAGCTCAGCGGTAACCAGCATATTCATTCAACTCGGCCAAGAATTTTGAAGTTTATGCATGTGGTAATTCATGATGAATTGCCCATATGCATCAGTCAAGGATTGCAGAATAATATCGTTCTGCAAGATCCAAGTCCTAACTTCACACACCGAGCTTCTCAAGCTCTTCCATGTCCTTGATCATTGTCAGACAGTGATCTTGGACTGACTGCCCATCATGCATCTTAGCCTTAAAAAGTCATTTCGTGACTTGATATTTGGCTGCGCGACTCTGTTCACCAAACATCTCCTGCAGGTGAGCCAACATTTGGCGAGCAGTCCCGATATCTTCATGTTGGCGCTGGAGCTCATCAGACATCGAGCCCAACATGTAATATCTGGCCTTATTATCTTCGTCAATCCATTTTTTCAGAGATGCTCTCTGTTCAGTGGATGGACGGGCTGGTAAGGTGGGAGGGTCCTGGTCCAATACATGTGTTAACTTCTCAAAACCCAAAATAATTTTGTAGTTCCTGAGCCAATCTTTATAATTGGGTCCGGTCAGTCTATGTGTGTCTAGGATACGTGCCTAATGGGTTGGACGCAGACATTTTTCTGTAGAGAGTCAAAGATTCTAGTTAGATACTGTAATTTTGACTTGACCAATTTGTTTAGGGATTTTATTTTTAAACAAATTAGCTCCCACTATTTTCTCGGATCCCTACACTCCCTCTGTAGAGATGCGAAAATCTCCACGATTAATGATTTCTAGTGGGTGGTGCGGTCTCACCAACTGACTCATCACCTCACCTAACAGTTATTGGTGATGGGTTAGCCAATGAGTGAACAACTCTTGTTCAATGATTCTCTAATCATGGTGCACCCAAACTTGGTCTCTAATTCATGAATCTCACCGTATCCTAGAATATTGATCCACTCCTTAGTTAAGTCAGACCCACCATTTGCATAGACTGGGATTTCCTAATTGAGTCTCTCACCGTATCCAGAATATTGAGCCCAACTCATCCTCCAGCCCATAGCATCCAATGCCTAATAGACATGGTTGCGTCTTCCCGGTGCAACTGAGCCACTGTATCCAGCCGAAAACAATCAACCCCGGGAAGGGCCCGCACATCTACAATGGTGGAAGACCTCGGACTTAATCTTTTCTTAGGAAGAATTGATTCAGGTCTCATTAAACTAGACTTGGCTTAGTCATAACAATTATGACTAACCTAGTGGCATGGGTTAGCTCGGATTATTGACCACCTCAGATCAGAACTGTGTCAACAGATATGGCCAGGTAAGTGAGACCGGTGGAAGGAATATGCCATTAACTCATACAAGAACGCATTCAGGTCGAGTAGCTTCCAATTAAAAATCAGTCGGTCGTATGTGCCAAACTTACCTTAGACACCAAATTGTTGAGTCAGAACCAATTGGGTTAGCCTACAATCCAGACTCTAACCTCTGAGCCTAATTAGGTCTTGCTTGATCGTGACTCGATCTTGACCCAGACTTAATCCTATTAGGCTGGTCAATTTAAGCATTGTTGATCCCATCTAACCAACTCTTGATTCGGTTTGATCAACCGCTTAGACCTAATTGAGCTACCCAAGCCCGAACCCCAGTATTATGAATATATGTCTTAGATCTGAAATTCTCAATTTTAGACCTAATTAATATTTTCCATAAACTTAATTCTTAATTAAGTTAGGGTTCATAAACAAAATATGCACAATAAATCCTAGGGTTTCAGGATCTAGGGTTTTGCAGAAAGTAAGTTTTGGAATTTTTGATTAAGGACGAATGCACGCAGCACCCCTACACATCATAAGAACACCCCATCGAATGGGAAGGAGAGGGCCTTTAAACCCTTCTTCGTTCTTATGACCGGACGGCCAAGAGGAACGCCTTAATCAGGAACATGTAATACTACAAAACAGTTATAGATCTATATATCATATATCTCATATACAAAATTAGATCTAATCAATGGCATATTTTGCATACATCTCATGTATCAAATCATGCATATTTTTCAGATCTAAATTATCTCATAATAATCTAAAAAATTAGATTTAAATTGATCTAATCAAAATAAATTCTAATCTAGACAATTATGTAGAACTATTCTACAACTAGTCTAGTCATGCATCAATCATATCTCATATGATATTTAAAATTAAATAATTTTTATTTATTATTTTTCAGATGTTATATAATAACACTTATAATATCAAAAAATAGTAAATAAATAGATCTAAAATATGATTTAATCAGATTAAATCAAAAACATGCAAAGACTATTCTATAGAACTATTCTATTTTCTAAAACTAGTCATGCATATCTTCTAATCTTAGATCCAAATCATTTAATTTTAATTTTTTTAATTTCAGATCTGATCACATCTCACATCTCATGTAACATCTAAAATCACTTTATTTTTAATTAAAATAAAATTAAAATTAGATCTAAATAACTTTAGAACCATGGCTCTGATACCAGTTGAAGGAAAATCCTGATTTTTCCAGATCCAGGTTCGTTCAGATCTGATTCAGATCAAGAGATATATTTCAAAAATTTTTTCTTTGATTCTAATCAGATCTAAGATATGTTTCAGATCTGATTCTTATTATTTTAATAATAAAAATAAAATTTAAGATAAATTAAATCAAATTTAATTTACCTTGATTTGGGTAATCCTATTACCCTTGATGATCCTGTATGCAGCGGAAGGTTCTGGATCTAGCCACGCAAGTGCCTGGCCTCTACCGGTATCCACTCAGGACTGGATCTAGAGATCCTCTTCTTCTCTATCACATCTCCAAAAATTAGATCTGGATCTGATCTGGAGGATCTTCAAAACTCCTTTTGAAGATCAGCAGTTGTCCTTTGTGCAGCAGCGCAGCCTTCTTAGCTTTCTGATCGCCTTTCTCTGATCTGGATCGCACCAAACTAAATCCAAAACACCTTTTGGTGTGGAGAGGAGAGGGAGAAGATGGACTTGGCATGGAGGAGGAGGAGAGGCAGCCTTGGGGCGTTTTTCAATCTCAATTTAGATGCTCTTTGAGTTGGGCGCAGGGTCTTATTTATAGACTATGCGTGATCCAACTCCTCTTCTTCCCAACCAATCACAACCCTTTGTGAAATCAGATCTAAATCTGATTGGTGGGAATAGAGTCCCCTGGATTCCTCCTTAGAGGGCGCCTAAGACCAGTCAAACTTGGTTCTTAGGAGAACTCTAATTGGAAATCCAAAAAGGAGATGGAGTCCCTGTCCAACAAGGGACTCCTGGGCGCCTCCACTTGGGCACACGCCAAGGGTGGCGTGCGCCCTCCTCCTTGCCAGGTTCTGGTAGGGAGGACAAGCCCCCACCAGCTCTCCAATAGGTGCGTGACATGTGGTCAAGAAGTCAAAGTATCAATGGTCAATATTTGACCAGTCAAAGGTCAGACTTTTGACCAAAGTCAAAGGACGAGAAATGGCAGGTGACCAAAAATGGCAGGTAATTGTCTTACAAAATAAGACAACCTTTTCTGATCTGGACAAGGCTCCAGTCAGACCAACCAAGTGAAGGCCTCTGAATGAGCACAAACTCCTTTGGCTCAGTCAGGACAACTTATTTATGATAGTAAAAGAAGAACGTTAGGTTCAATCGAGTGCTAGCACGATTTTCTTGAACCTAATTGAATCTCATTCAGATCAATTGAACTGGATCAGTTCAATTGATGATCACCAGATTCAAACCCTTGTTTGTGTGACCCAGTTAGGTTCAGTTCTGTATGGTAATGGGATATGTCATGATCTCTATCATCGACATCATCGAAACTCCTTTCGATGGATCAGAACTCTTCTGATTCGAACAGCTAGAATGATCGATCATCTAAATCATTCTAATTGCTCCCAAAATCCACCAGTGACACCTAGCAGTATATGGTGGCAACCCATCAGAGCTGAATGCGAACCTCTTGGTGCAGCTACCTGTGTGATTAAGTTCTTCTATCTTGAGCCTCCGATCAGATTAGGGTTAAGGTGAACTCGTCAAACCCTAGTTTCTGTCATATGATGTAATCATTCAATTCAAGTCCAATGTGAAAACCTAAATAGAAACTCTTTCTATTATTTCACTCTGCCATGGCCATGGGCTTCTGGACTTGATTCTCATGATCATCATAGGGCTGCTCCTCTACCACCGAGGTAGATAGATTCCATCTTGATGCAATCCAGTTCCTACAATGAACATGCTATAGCCAACATACACCTCAGGTTTCCGATATGGCTAGGAGACCGAGTTAATGGTGTAGTCAAACTATAACACCCTCAAGGTGAACTATCGATGCATCTCAGGTCAAAGAACCAGACACACCACTGCAGCATCGAGTCAGTCATTGACGAGAAGGTAGACTTCCTAATGACTACTCGAGGTGGTCACGCTCAGTGCCCTCATTCTCTAACGAGTACCTGTACTCTCGCTCCGATGTCTCCACACCGTAGACTCAAGACTCATCTACTAAAGAGAAGCGATTGTACACCAACTTTCTGAATCAATCACCATCCTCGTGATGATCCTATGGTTGGGAGCATTTTATGAGTTAATAATGATTATTCATGTCTTAAATTTTCAACTCTTGAAAATATGAATTATCATTTTCATCAACTCGAAGGATGTATCATAGACACTAAATACACATATGTGATAGAAAATAACCCATTTTATTGATTATAATCAAAATTATAATTATGCCCTAAGAAGTGTATTATAAGTGTCAGCAAATTCTAGCTTTTAGGGAACATATATCTAACACAACGGTCGAATCTTTGCCGAACTTCTTCAACCTGTTGAACTCCTCAGCAATCGAGCTTCAGTCGGACTCCCACGAGAGCCAAACTCTTTGTACTCCTTTAGTTGGACTCCCACGAGAGCCGAACTTCCCTCCAGTCGGATGCCAATGGGAGCCAAACTCCTTTGGAGCTTTTCCTTCGATCGAACTCCTTCAGGAGCTGAACTCCTTCCGAACTTCTCTCTCAGTCAGATTCCTCCAGTGGATTGCTCTCCGATAATCCCACCAGACGTATCCCCTTCAGAAGTTCAAACTTCTTTGAAATCGATATATGCCAAAGTCTACCAACCAATGTCTGCTTTCTCAGAGCTACGACTATTAGATCTCGATGAACAGTCTCTATCAGTCTGCTGCAGGCGACAGCGATCCGCTACCAGATGGCGATGGCTATCACCATCAATCTATTGCAGGTGGCGTTGCAGACGATGCCTCTCTCCATGACTGACTCCGTCAGACCTCGAGCAGCCTGCTATCAGGCAGCTGCAGCTATCACCATCAACCTGCTGCAAGCTCCACCTATAAAAAGGGACCCTCCAGATACGCTTTCTCTAAGCTCTAAGCTCTAAGCTCTCCTCTCCTCCTCTAAACTCTGCTGAACTCATTTTTGAGCACTCCATTTTCGTTGGCCAGAAGAGCTGACTTGATCGTCGGAGGGTCCTGTCGGAGCCACCACCATCGACTCCGGATGGAACTTTATTTTGTAGGTCACCGGTGTCGACCTCGTCCTCCTCCACTCCAACTTGATCCGACGTTAATCAGATCCTGCACCAACACTTGGGATATCCAAACCTCCCTTCATTAAATTGTTATAGTTAGAGTTCGGTATATTTACTGAAAGACAAATACTGTAGCAGATTAGATGGTGGCATATATTGCGAAGTACTTTGCTGATTGGATTTGAAGACAAGATGAGGATTGCTCGCTGGTTCTGCAGGATTTTATATACCTCTATGTTTTACCAGACTGATCTAACCATCTGTTTGTATCAAAAAAAAATTACAAAAATGCATGATATTTTGCCTCAATGAGTTGATGGTGTTCCACATCTGTTGAAATATTTTTTAAGGAAACAACATTATCATGTGGATACTTGAAGCTACCATAAATCATGCTTTTTTTACTTCATATTATCTTAGCCCTTATGATGTTTCGATGGAAGCTCTTTATCGTACTAATGTAATTTTTAAACTTTTTTTTATCAAATTCATGCATATTTGAACTTATTTACCCAATTAATGTAAAAGATGAAAATGCCATTTGGAATGGCATTTTTTGCTAAAAAAAATATTTCGAAATGGTATTTTTTTTTACCTAGACAGCAACCCCCCATAGCCTACATGGAAAAAAATAAATAAAGTTGCTATTTGGAATGGCGACTTTTAAAGTTGCCATTTGAAATGGTGTTTTTGAAAGTTGCCATTTCTAATGGCATTTCTAAAAACACCATTTTAAATGATGCTTTTAAAAGCGCCATTCTGAATGGTGACTTTTATTTAGATTTTTTTGAGGATTTTTTGGGATTTTAAGAATTATTGGTTTCTTTTGAGAATTTTTTGATTTTTGGATTATATCTCTATGGGCATGACATGAACTTGCTTACGCTTCAATCAACTATGGTTCGTGAGTACAACATCATAATTTTATTTGAATATTTTTTCTTTGATGTTTATTTGTTGCTTTCTTATAAGATTTTTGGGTTTTTATATGAGATGTTAATGAGTTTAACTTGAATTTGCTCTTAGTTTTATCGATCATGGTGCTTTACTACTTTTCTGGTTGTAAAATCTATTAAAAAATTGTGGCTTGTGAATTGTGTGTTTTGCTTAATATAGTATGACTTTTATCTATTAAAATCTATTGCCAATTTCAAAATATAATTGATTATACTAACTTCTCTGACTTGTAGTTTGCGGGCTATGTTTTGATTGGTATAATTTTCTTCTCTATATTTATATGGATAAAGTCTGTTATCTTTGTTGGCATATATATATATTTTTAATTCTTAGACCAAATTAACATATTAAACTTTAATAATTTTCTTTAAGTCTTTATCTATTATGGTGGTTATCGAATTAGAAAGGATTTCACCATTCTATCTGAGATTATGAGAAGGAAAAGAGAGAGAAGCTCTCTTTCTCTCTTTATAATGATTACTTTTTTCTTTTTTATTATTGTTTTCACCTAGTTCTTGAGCCGATCATTAGCAAAAAAATTAAAGAAGTGATTTTATGTAATTACCTCATTTATATTTGCCCACATGTTGTACACGTGCCTTTGGTCCATATTATATCTTTTCTATTTTTATTTATTTATTAGTATCATTTTTGGTTCTTGAGATTTGTAATACAAAGTATGCATAACAATCCTTATGATTGTAGTGTTGGAAAGCTAGAAGCCATTGGGAGTAAAAATAGGAATGATGTCCATCTATATTTGATCAGATTAATATGCTATTTAAGAATTATGATAGTATATTAACGCAAAGGATGATGATTACAAGTTGACTATAGAAATCAATGGGAAGATAGATGAGAAGTACATCAAGTAATTTTTATGGCCGTGATTTGTAAATCTTGATATAAAGTAAGGATGAGCTAGTTTTCATTTGCAAAAAGAGAGAGAAGAAAAATCTTGTAAAAAGTTATTTAAAGGCCTTTTATGATTCCTTTTCCATTTATATGTGTTACATAAGACCTAATTCTAATAATTAATATGAAAAAATGCTAAATATTTTTTCTTTTGACCTAAATAATGTAGTTAATTTAAATTATACTCTGAATTATTGATGTTTGCAGTGCATAGATCCTTATTAATTGATTTTATTTTTATGTGGAATTGATTAGCATAAATTATTAAAATACATGGTGAAGAAGTAATAATAATAATATTTGATATATTATTATTAATATTTTGATTTATATGGCCCTTTTAGCTTGGTTTTCCTCTCCTAACCTTTCGAGACACATTTGAAAACTTGTATAAATCTATCCAACTGGCATCTATAAACCCGTGCCATCTTCTTCAACATGTGGTGAACTTTGAACGCTGAATGTAACATTCCATCTGCTTGGCAGTATATTTATATTAATTGAACTTTATCAGATTAAAAATAGTACTAAATTTTAAGTAATGAAACTAATATTTTTATACCTATATCTCCAATGTGGGTTCACTATAATAATCTAGCATGTTGGTGCAGAATCTGGTCGACGTCGGATCGAGCTGGAGTTGAGAAAGAAGAGGTTGCCATCGGTGACCTACAAAATAAAATTTCGCTCGAAGTTGATAGTGGTAGCTCCGACAGGACCCTCCGACGATCAAGTCAGCTCTTCTGATCAACAGAAATGGAGTGCTTAAAAAAGAGTTCCGTAGAGTTTTGAAAAGAAGAAGAGAGCTTAGAGAAAACGTATCTGGAGGATCTCTTTTATAGATGAAGTCCAAAGTAGACTGATAGTGACAGCCATAGCTGTCTGGTAGTTAGCCACTCGAGGCCGCGTAAGAGGAGCACCACCTACAGCAGACTGATAGTGACAGTCGTAGCCGTCCGGTAGCTGGCCGCTCAGGACCGCATGAGAGGGACATCACCTACAGTAGACTGATAGTGATAGCCATAGCTCTCCAATACTGAGCCACTCAGAGCCACGTGGAGGGATGAAGAGCTTTAACGTATGTCAATTCCAAAGAAGTTTGAACTCCTAAAGAAAATACGATTAGAGGAGATCATTTGAAAGGAATGCTACTTAAAATCTAGAAGTAATATGCTGGAGGAATTCGGATGGAATTCAACTGATGGAGAAGTCCAAAAGAAGTTTGACTAGTGGAGAAGTTTGACTGAAGAAGTTTGATTGGTGGAGAAGTTCGATTGAAGAAGAAGTCCGAAAGAAGTTCGACTCCTAGAAGAATTTGGTTGAAGGAAAAGTTTGGAAGAAGTTCGACTCCTAGAGGAATTCGATTGAAGGAGAAGTCCAGAAGGAGTTGGGCTTCTGGAGGAATCCGATTGAAGAAGAAATTTGAAAGAAGTTTGGCTGCTGGAGAAATCCAATTGAAGGAGAAATCCAAAAGAAGTTGGGCTCCTAAAAAAATCTGATTGAAGAAGAAGTCTATAGGAAGTTCGGCTCTTGGAGGAATCCGACTAAAGTAGAGATCTGGAAGGAGTTCGGCTTCTGAAAGAATCCATCTAAAGGAGAAGTCTGGAGGGGGTTCGGTTCCTAGAGGAATCTGACTGAAGTAGAGGTCTGAAAGGAATTTGGCTCCTAGAGGAATCCATCTGAAGAAAAAATTTGGAAGGAGTTCGACTCCTAGAAAAATTTGATTGAAGAAGAAATTCGAAAGGAGTTTGGCTACTGGAGGAGTTCAGCTGCTAAAGGAGTTTGGCTAGGGCTCGATTGCTAAAGAAGTTCGATTGGGATTTGACCGCTGGCTGGGATTCGATCGTGGAAGAGTTCGACCGACTAAAGAAGTTCAACTAAGGTTTGGTCGTTGGAGGAGTTCGATTGGGATTCGATCGTTGAGGAGTTCGGCCGACTGAAGGAGTTCGGCTAAGATTTGGTCGCTGGAGGAGTTCGACTAGGATCCGACCACTGGAGGAGAATTCTCGATCGAAGCTCTTTCATGATTACCAGTTGTATTAGGCTAAGCATCAGGCTGAACTTTGATGGGAGCGGGGTTTATCTCCAATAATAGTTCCCCCACTTTCGAGTTCAAAATTTGAAGAAAGGGAGTACAAAAAAGATGACTGTCGAAGTTCTCTTTCGGACTCTACATCCATTTAGATTGAAGCTCGAGGGAGATCTTATCTCCAGCCAAGGTTGAAGGAGATCTTATCTCCAACCATGATTGAAGGAGATCTTATCTTCTGTTGAAGGATTGGAGCTCGAAAGAGATCTTATCTCCAGTCGAGATTAAAGGAGATCTTATCTCCTATTGAGGTTGACATTGAAGCTCAGAAAAGATCTCATCTCTAGCCAAGGTTGAAGTTGAAGCTCGAGGGAGATCTTATCTCCAATCGAAGTTGAAGTTGAAGCTCAGAAGAGATCTTATCTCCAGCCAAGGTTGAAGAAGATCTTATCTCTTGTTGAGGTTGACGTTGAAGCTCAGAGAGATCTTATCTCTAGTCGAGGTTGAAGAAGATCTTATCTATTGTTGAGATTGACGTTAAAGCTTGAGGGAGATCTTATCTCCAATCAAGATTGAAGGAGATCTTATCTTTTATTGAAGGATTAGAGCTCGGAGAAGATCTTATCTCCTATTGACATTAACATTGAAGCTTGGAGGAGATTCATCTCCAGCCGAGGTTGAAGTTGAAGCTTGGGGGAGATCTTATCTTCAACCGAGATTGAAGAGATCTTATCTTCTGTTGAAGTTGATGTTGAAGCTCGGGGGAAATCTTATCCCAGAAGTTGAAGGAGATCTTATCTTCTGTTGAGGTTGACGTTGAAGCTCGGGGGAGATCTTATCTTCAGTCGAGGTTGAAGGAGATCTTATCTCCTATTGAAGTTGAAGCTCGGAAAGATCTTATCTCCAGCCGAGGTTGGTTGAAGCTCGGGAGAGATCTTATCTCCAGTCAAGATTGAAGTTGAAGCTCGGAGGAGATCTTATCTCAGTCGAGGTTGAAGAAGATCTTATCTCCTATTGAGGTTGAGTTGAAGCTCGGAGGAGATCTTATCTCCAACCGAGGTTGAAGGAGATCTTATCTCCTATTGAGGTTGACGTTGAAGCTCAAGAGAGATCTTATCTCCAATCGAGGTTGAAGGAGATCTTATCTTCTGTTGAAGTAGATTGAAGCTCAGGAGAGATCTTATCTCCAGTCGAGGTTGAAAGAGATCTTATCTTCTATTGACGTTGAAGTTGAAGCTCGGGGAGATCTTATCTCCAGCCGAGGTTGAAGGAGATCTTATCTCTATTGAGTTGACGTTGAAGCTCGGAAGAGATCTTATCTCCAGCCGAGGTTGAAGAAGATTTATATCTTTTGAATTAAGCTCGGGGGAGATCTTATCTCCAGCCGAGGTTGAAGGAGATCTTATCTCCTGTTGATGTTGAAGTTGAAGCTTGGGGAGATATCTTCAGTCGAGGTTGAAGGAGATCTTATCTTCCATTGAGAAACTCGAAAAATTGAGGTTGAAGAAGATCTTATCTCCTATTAAGATTAGCATTGAAGCTCGAGAGAGATCTTATCTAGCCGAGATTGAAGGAGATCTTATCTCCTATTGAAGGGTTGAAGCTCGAGGAAGATCTTATCTCCAGTCGAGGTTGAAGGAGATCTTATCTTCTGTTGAAGGGTTGGAGCTCGAGAGAGATCTTATCTCCAGCCAAGGTTGAAGAGATTTTATCTCCTATTGAGGTTGACGTTGAAGCTCGAAAGAGATCTTATCTCCAGCCGAGGTTGAAGTTGAAGCTCGAGAGAGATCTTATCTCCCGAGGTTGAAGGTTGAGGTTGATTGAAGCTTGGGAGAGATCTTATCTCCAGTCGAGGTTGAAGAAGATCTTATCTCCTGTTGAGGTTGGCGTTGAAGCTCAGGAAAGATCTTATCTCCAGCCGAGGTTGAAGGACCCCTCTTCTCATCTCATCTAAAATGAACGAGGCCTTCGACTTTGCTCACGTTAGGATGAGGTTCTCCTCCTATTCCTAACGGCTGTAGGGGCACATAAGGGTCGTTGTCAGGGCCTCTCCCCTCATCTCATCTAAAATGAATGAGGACCTTCAACTTTGCTCATGTTAGGATGAGGTTCTCCTCCTATTCCTTAATAGGACTGTAGGGGCACATAAGGCCGTTGTCAGGGCCTCTCCCCTCATCTCATCTAAAATGAACGAGGCCTTCGACTTTGCTCACGTTAGGATGAGTTTCTCCTCCTATTCCTAATGGACTGTAGGAGCACATAAGGGCCTTTGTCAGGACCTCTTCCCTCATCTCGTCTAAAATGAACGAGGCCTTTGACTTGCCCACGTTAGGATGAGGTTCTCCTCCTATTCCTAACATGGATACTTTTGATCATTTCTTTCCTGTCATCACATAATTTTTGCATCGAAAAAATAATAATGTTGAAATAAAGAAGTTTTATTGAAGAAAAA